>JADLZK010008490.1:0-130735 GCA_015847255.1 Hyparrhenia diplandra | reverse complement strand
GCTCCAATGGCCTAGCTCTAGAGACAATGACACGAAATTTATCTTGGTTCGGGGCAAATCGCTCCCTAGTCCGGTGAGGCCACTATCCAGAGCTCAAAAGCTCGTGTCGGGGCGAATACAAGCGGGCGAGAGGGGGAGATGAGCTCCAGGTCTATGTGAAAGGGGTGAGCGGAGTGTTGGAAGCTAGAATGCTTGTGAGCCGAGAACTCGCCCTTCTCCAATGGCCGAGCCTCCCTTTTATAGCCGCAAGGGAGATGTACGGGTAACCATCGAGGGAGGGACTTAAGAGGAGAAGAGATACAAATTTGGGGGGGTAGAAGAGGAAATGGGACCGTTCGGTTGGGCCACGCCCGGACCTCCGGCGTCGCGCTGTCGCCGCCTTAGCTGCGCCATGGCCTATCCGCGGTCGTCGTAGAGCCGTGTGGGCGGCTCCATTTTCCGATGTTCGATACGTCGACCGCCGAAGCTCGGAGCTCGTCGGTCGGCGGCGAAGGAAATATGAGCTCAAAGCGCCACCGCTGGCCGTCCATGCGCCCCTCCGTCCATCGAGCCGCAGCGCCCGTTGTCCGCGGTCGGACCCTGCGGCGGCGCCGCTGGCCATAAATCGCGTGTGCCCAGCGTCGCGGAAAACGTGTGGAGCGGGAGAGCTCGGCGGGGAGCTCGGCCTCCATTGCCGAGGTCATCTTTGTGCAGTGGCGATTTGTCGTAGTGCTCGGCGCGGTGTGGCGTGATCCGACCGGGCCATACGCGCGGCGTGCCGCCCGGGGATCTCGTTCTCGGCGATATCACACCATAGGCTGCGGCGCCCGACAAAGTAACCGCGCGGCGTCGTCGGTCGGCGTTGTGTCGAGCATTTGTTACTAGGCGGGAATTGGTGCTACCCGAGGAGCTCGTCCGAGGCGTAGAAGGAGCTCGTCGGCCGAGCTCGAGCTCGGCATGTCCTTCTATAATCGTGAGCTCATTCGAGGGCGGAGGATGGGCGTCGTCGGGTGAGCTCGAGCTCGTGCCATGGGAGCTCGTCCCAAAGGGAGCTCGTTCGAGACGGAGGTCCCCCGGGCGAGATCTTTCGGAGGTGCGGGTGCGAGGCTCATTGGTGAGAGGAATGGGAGCTCGGTGAGCGGGAAGGCGGGCCTCCATCGGGGAGCTCGTGGGAGAGAGCTCGAGCCAGGAGCATTCCCTTACGCCCATGAGGAGCTCGTCCACGGCCGAGATCTCGGGTCCGTTTGCTCGTCGAGGGGGATGGTTCGGGAGCTCATGTACGGGTGTCCCAAATATCGATCCCCCACGGTAGCCCCGAGCATTTGGGAGAGATGAGGTCTCTCGGATCTTTGCCGTGATGGCTCGTCATGGGGTAGCCCTCATTATGGGATTGGTGTTTGGTCCGGTGGGTCTTGTGTGAGCGCACCTGAGTGTAACCGAGCTCCGTGAGAATAGTAAATTCTTGCGGAGGCTTTTGAATTTTCGTGGGCTCGTCATCCCATTCCTCTCGCGATTGCTCGCGAGGGGTGGTGAGCTCGAGCTCAATCTTGCCTCGTTGGCCGAGATCGAGTGCTCGGGGGCTGCAATCGGATGGTCCAGGTGAGGCTCGAGCTCGTCGGCTCGTTCGTTTGATCAGGTGGTGGATCAACCTCAAGTTCCGGGGGCTTGACTTAGTGATTCTTGAGCCCCGGCGTGTTCGGGCGAGGCGGACGCCTCGTCGATGAGGTCGGCTCGGGTCGTCGTAGCCCTCGGCGACCGGGCGCGCTGGGAAAGCCCGAGCCCTTCCGGGTTCGGGGCGTGGGCCGTCGGGCGCCACTTTCGTGGCGCTCCTCGCTCGTGAGGTCCGGGGGCGGCCTCCGGCTCGGCGGCCAGGCCTTGAACCTGAGGCGATGAGCTCGCGTCGCGAGCTCTATTTTCTGAGGCTCGGTAAATCGACCGTCGTGCGAGCTCTTGGGTTTCTACCGTTGTGTAAAAAATAACCGTTGAGATCTTACCGTTGGGATTTTTACCGTTGGTGGGGTTGCCACATTAATGCCGCGACGTTCGACTTCCGCCCGGTGTCGCGGCGTCGTCGATCTCGCGGCGTCGGTTGCAGGGCGGGCGTGGTGCGTGGTGGGTCCCCACTGGCGGTTTCTTCTCGTCGCCTCCGCCGCAACCGAGCTCTATAAATAGGAGGAGATTGGGGCGGTTTTACCTTCCCATCTCTTGCCTTCCTCCACGCACCTGAGAGAGAGAGTTCAATCGCCGCTGCCCACTCGTGAGATCGATCTTCCACCTCCCTGCTTCACCGACTCATTCCGTTGATTGAGAGATGGGCTCGTGGTCGCGTTCGACGGCGGCGGTGGCGAATCGGCGATCGGCCGTCGGTGAGGCTGCCGTACTCGCGGGCGGCGGCGGGAGGTGGATTATCAGGCGGCATCCCACGAAGTGCGACCCGCCGGAGGGTACATCGTCTCCTTATTCGCCTTCCACGAGGCGGGATCGGAATGCTCGCAACGGGCGACTTCTTGGGCGGCTCATCGCATGGGGGCATCGAGCTCCGGCACCTCATGCCGAATCCGGTGTGCTTCTCCTCTCCGTCTTCCACGATGCTGCGTGAGGGGTGGTTGGGGATCCCTCCCAACCGGGAGCTCTTCAAGCACTCACGTCTTCGCCAAGATCCGGCCGTTCTTGGGGCAAGGGGGCGGTCCGGCGGTTATGCATCTTAGATGCAGCCGCGTGGGGGAAGGTCCGGAGTCCTTCCCGGGAGGGCGACTTCCCATCGGCCAACCCCGGATGGAGGGAGGAGTGGTTCTACCTCAAGAACGACCTCTCCTACCTCTACCGCGGTACAGGCCGCACTCTCGGGGAGCCGGTTGTGGCGCGAGGGGCCCGCACGACAACACAATGGGGGCGTGGAGGCGGCCGTGGGCAAGATCAAGGCGCTCGGGGCGCCGGGCTGACGGTGAACCATATCATCAAAGCCTGGCTCGGCAAGGCGGTGGTGCCCCTCGGTCGAGTTCTCGAATGTGGGAGATGGAGAAGGAGAAGGCCCCGTTCGTGGGGGACGGCGAGCGCCCAGGTCTCACCGTCGACCGGGTGGAATTTTGGATGAAGCGGTGGCGGGACCGGGGTGAGGGGCGCCGGAGCTCCCGGATCCTCCCGATCCGAGAGACCTCTGTGTTGGTAAGTGCTCGTCGCCTTGTCTTAGCTCGTTCTCTTGCCACCTTGAACCCTCTAACGAGCTCGAGCTCTATAGGTCGGCGTGGTGCGCCCTCGGTTCCCAACCTCCTCTTCCCTGGGCGAGGCAAGCTCTGCCGGCGTTCAACGAGCCCTCGTCCGTCGAGGAGGCCGGGTCGATCCGGTGGCGGCGGCGGGCGGGGCATCGAGGAGATGGAGCCCGCGTCGAAGCCGCGGGGGTGAGCCCTCGGCGTCGGCGGCGCTCTCGATGGGCGAGGTCGGGATCTCGTCGGGGCCGGCGAGCTCGCCACAAGCGGTGGTGGCCTTGGGCGCGGCGGCGCTGTGCCGCGGACCTCGGGTTCGGGTGCCTAAGCGCCGACGACGGGTCGGTGTGCCCGTCGGGGCGTCCCGGCTCGGGGGCCGGCGCCGAAGAAGAGACGAGAAGAGGGTGGCCGTCGGGTAAGCTCTCGCCCTTACGTGTCATCGTTGGCCGTAATGGTTGATCCGCAGTGCGCGACTTACACGGGCGTACTTAGGCGGCGACGGCGTGCCACGACAAGCGCGAAGACGGAGGTGCCGAGCTCAGGCGGAAGAGCGGGCTTGGGCTTGGAAGATGGCGAGCTCGATGGCGCCCGTTGACCATGAGCTCGGCGCCGGTGGGTTCGATCACGGCGGTGGCGAGCGGGGAGGCGGTGGTGACGAGCTCGGCGTCGGAAGCCGGGGCGGTGACGGCGGCGCGGCGGGGCGAGCTGAAGATGACGCCGTGTTCCCTTCAAAGGGGGCATTGTCGACCCGGCGCCTCGGCCCCGGTTTCGGGCCTCTCGTGCTCTAGACTCTTCCTCGGCGCCGACCATCCCGTGGAGCGGCGTTGAGGACCGTCTAAGCTTCGGTCGAGGGCTTCGGCGAGCGGCCTTGGGGCGTCGGTACTCAGCCCCGGGAGCTCGTCGGCATCATCGGAGATGGAGGCGGTTCCGGAGAAGGACTCGCCACCGGGAGCGCGTCGAGGAGACCCCGCACGAGGTCGGGGCCCAACCTCGGGGCTGAGGAGGTCGTCGAGATCTCAGACGACGAGGGACGCCGGCCGCGATGGGAAGGGATTCGGCGCGGACCGGCAATGAGGGGCTTGGAAGACGAGGCCGTCGAAGGCGCCGCCACTCTGACGTCGCCGCGCGTCGAGTGCCGTTCCTTGTCGTGGGCGTCGAAGTCGACGGGCCAAGGTATCCGTGTCTTTGTCGCGCGCGACGAGTGTCCCTCCGGCCGGCGCGGACATCGTTGTCCCCCGGCCTATGCTCGCCGCCCGCGGTTGTCGCCGTTGTGGGAGGAGGCGGTCGTCGACCATCGGAGCCGGCGGGTGCGCCCGCCGCCTTCCGAGGTTTGTCGTCGCCGCGGCGGTCGGGGCTTCGTTTCATGTCTTCTTTCTTGTTTAACCGTTTGTGGCTTGCGGGCGTAGGGAGGCCATCGGGGGTACAACCGCGACAAAGACCTCCCCGAGGGGCGGGCGGTTCGTCGGACGGTAGCGGCCGTGCCGCGGAGATGTGCGGCCCGAGCTTGGCTCTGCGCGGCTCCAAAGATTTCCCGGGAGGCCCGGGCGGAGGCGGCCAACCTCATTCGTGGAGCGGAGGAGCGGGCTGCCCAGGAGGCCCGAGGCGAGGGTGGAGGCCGTAGGAGGCGACCCGGCGGGAGGAGGAGCTCGAGCTCGCTCATAGCGGCGGCGAGAAGATGCGGGGAGGAGCTCGACTCCGCTTCGTCGAGCTCGACAATAAGGAGCTCGGCGCTCGGCGCTTGAGCGGAAGCGGGTCCCTGCGGAAGGACAAGGGGCGAAGCCGAGCAACTCGCCACCGTGACGCCGCGAGCTCGGGGTGAGTGCTCACGCCCTTGTTTTCTTGTCTTGCTTGTTGGGCGTTCGAGGCTGACCGTCCTCGTTGGCGGGACTTCACCCCTGCGACCGCCCGAAGCCCGAGTTGTGGTGCAATCTCCGCGCCTCGGAGGCGGAGCGGAGTTCGGTTTGAAGCCGAGAATTATGAGCTCTGGTACAACGAGCAAGAGCTCTCTGACGAGCCGTGGAGTAAGCGGGCGGCTGCCTCTTCTTTAAGGTCCCGAGGCCTTGTGGCTCGTGTCTAATCTGTTGCCTCTGTTTGCAAGCGAGCGGCGTAAATCTCTGGCGGCGGAGGCCGGGGCGGAGTCGGGAGCTCGCCGCCTCAGCCTCCTCGAAGCACACGCGGCTCGCGGCGCGGGAAGGAGGCGGACCTGGCGGCGCACCGGCGACCTCGTCAACGCGGAGGAAAGAGCTTTCGGGAGCTTCCAAGAGTGTGCCGCTAAGGCCGTGGAGGAGGCCGAGCTCGGCGCCCACGAGGACCTTGTGTCCGCGGTCGAGGGCGTGCGATGTCCTCGGGGGTGGAAGACGGGGAGGACCCGGCCAAGCGGGTGTCGGCGATCCTCGTAAGTGACGGAGGGCGCGGGCGCGTGGTGCACAAAGCGATCAGCGTTGTCTTCACCCACTACCCCAAATTCGAGGTCAACATCGTGAAGACGGGGTGGGCGCCGGGCGTTGATGATGCTAACACCGATCGGAAGGCCGGCTGGCTGGCGAGGTCGCCACCCCGTTGTGTTGTCTGAAGAGCTCTTCAAGCTTGCCGCCGAGGAGCTCGAGGTGTTCGTGCCCCCTGGAGCGTGGAGCGCCCGAAGAGCCCGCCGAGGAGGAGGCTGCGCGGGACGTCCCCGTCCCCGCAGCCCGATGGATCGGGACCCACCGCGCAAGGATAGGAACTCGAGGCTCGGCCTCTTTTAGTTCTTGACTCATTAAGTCCTCGTAGTTGAGGCAAATTGTAAAACTTATGGCAACTCATGTGTTAACGGAAGGCGTCTTTCCTCTTATATCGCGTGAGTTTCTATGACTTTTCGGTGAGCTCATGATTCGAGGGCGGGATGGCGGGCCATTCCTCGGCGGCGCAGGGGCGCGGGAGGTCGTTAGGCGTCGCGCCATGCTCTAAAGTGATGAGTCCGTGACTTAGTCGTTTTAACATTGTCTGAGCTAAGAGGAAGGAGTGTAAGTTCGCAAGTTTGAGCTCGTCGAGCTATGAACTTGTAAGTTTTTGCGAAAAATCGGTCGCGTTAAAAACGTGGGGTGTGCACCTGCTCCATGTAGCCCCAGAGCAAGGCGGGTCTTAGCCGGGCGGAGGCGGTCGTTGCTCGGATGTGCTTAAGGAAGAAATTCAAAATGCTTGCACATATTTTTGCATCGAATTTGTGCTTTATTGACCTCTTGTAGCTACAACATTTCGAAATACATTTAGGGGTAGAAGCGACGTAGGCGTTCGATGTTCCATGCGTTGGTGAGGACTCGGCCTTGATGGTCCTTGAGCTTGTACGTGCCGGCCTCGGCACTTGGTCGATGGTGAAGGGCCCCTCCCACGGCGCCGAGAGCTTGTGCTTGTCTTTTCGAGCTCGGACTCGCCGCAAGACGTGGTCGCCCGCCGAAAGCTTCGCCCTCGGCGATGGCGGTCATGGTAGCGCCTCATGGATTGCGGTACTTGGCGGAGTGGATGAGGGCGATGTCGAGCCGTCGAGCTGATCGGCGGCGTCTTCGAGCAGCGCTGATTATTGTGCTCGTTGAAGGCTTGGGCGCTGGGCGAACCGTACTCAAGGTCGGTGGGGAGTACAGCCTCGGATCGAAGCGAGGAAGAATGGCGTCCGATCCCATGGCCCCGCCGGCGTCGTCGCGAGGAGACTCCACGACCGGCGGGAGCTCGGGCGAGCCACCGGCGGGCGTATTTTTCCTCCCGAAGATCGCGACTTTACGCCTGCAGGATCATGCCGTTAGCTCTTTCTACCTCGCCGTTGGTCCTTGGGTGATCGAGGAGGACGTGTCGGCGGATTCGTGATCGCTGCACCGGTCGATGAAGACCTCTCCCACGGTTCGTGCCGTTGTCGGTGATGTTGGAGTTCGGGACCCGGCGGTGGATGATGCCGGTGAAGAAACTTGACGGTTTCCTCGGCTCGGCACCGCGCGATGGGCATGACCTTGATCCACTTTGAGAACTTGTCGATGGCGACGAGGAGGTGCGTGTAGCCCCGGCTCTTCTTGAAAGGTCCCACCATGTCGAGGCCCTGATCCGCGAACGGCGGTGAGCGGGATCGTGCAGGGGATCTGGCGGGAGGTGTGCGCGAACTCGGCGGCATCCTTCGCGGCGTCGGACGATTCGGATGGCGTCGCAACGGCGGTTGGCGAAAACCTGCCGAACGACTTCCCAACGAGCTCGCGGCGCCGCATGGTGGCCGCGTTCGGCCGAGTGGATCTCCTCGATGAGCTTCTCCCCTTGCTCGTAGGTGATGCAGCGTGGCCCCGGAGGACTCGGAGGCTCGCCGCCGGTGAGCTCTTGCCCGACAGGGACGCGGGGACGGCCCTTCGCGCCGGGCGCCCGATTCCTCTTGCCACTGGGGGAGCTTGCCTTCCTTGAACCACGAAGCGGGTGGGATCCGCCCGGTCGAGCCTCGGGGCCGTCGCGGTCGACTCGATCCGGCCCCGAGCCGGCCCCCGAGCCGCTTGGGTGTGAGCTCGTGGCTAGGCAAGCCTCGTGTTGAGGGAGCTCGGGCTTGCGGGAGCCGTCTACCTCTAGGGTCCGAGCTCGGGCGTCGGCGGTTGAGTTCGCGTCTGTCGTCGCAGGTCGTCTTTGAGTCGTGTGGATGGCTTGTGTTGCTCGTGCATGAAGACTGGCTGGCGGGGCCGGCGAGCGACCGACGCGAGCTTGGCGAGGACATCCGCGTCGTTGTTGAGGTGGCGGTGAATGTGGTTGACCTCGAGCCCGTGGAAGTGCTCCTCGAGCTCCGGACCTTCGTGGTGGTAGGCGATCATCTTCGGGTTGACGCAATCGACTTCCTTCATGACTTGGTTCTTGACGAGTTCGAGTCGCCGGACCTCGAGGTGCCGAGCGCCCGAGCTCGCGGGCGTCGCCAAGCCGTTCACCGGGGCCTCGTGCTCGGCCACGTTGTTGGGCGCGGGGAAAGTGTAGGCGGATGGAGTACTTCATGCGCACCTGTTTGGAGAGATGAAGACGAGTCGACGCCCGTGCGCCGTACTTCTTCTGGATCCGTCGAGTCTGGTGTCCGGTGATTCGAATGTCGTCGGGCCTGGGGCGGCCGCTCGACCTCGGTCCACTCCGCGATGAAGTCTGCTAGAGCACGGGATTTTTATGGCGTCTCTAGGGGCGTAGGTGATGTCGGGTCCCATGAGCTCAATAGCCCACTTGGCCATACGGCCCGTAACCTCGGGGCTACGGATGACCTCGCCAAGGGGGAATTCGGAGACGACCTTGGCCGGATGGGAGTTGAAGTAATGCTGAGCTTGCGCCGGGTGACCAAAACGCGTATCTGAGAGCTTTTCGAGTTGTGTGTAGCGGGTCTTGGTGTCGGTGAGGACTTGATGAAGTACACCGGACGCGTACCTTGGCGCATGCCCTTCCTCCTCCCTCTCAACGACGGCGCGGTGCTCACCACCTTCGAGGTGGCCGAGATGTAAAGGAGGATCGGTTCGTTGGGTGTGGGAGCGGCGAGTGCGGGCGGATTAGCAAGGAGTTGCCAGTCGAGTCGAGAGCTTCTTTGGCTTCGTCGGTCCCCGTAAAAGCGCCCGACTTCTTCGGCAGCTTGTAGAGTGGGAGGCTTCGTTCCCGAGTCGGGCTATGAAACCGACTTAGCGCGGCTAGGCATCCCGATGAGCCGTTGCGCGCTTGACATTTTTGATCGGCCCCATATTCGTTATGGCGGCGATTTTCTGATTGGCCTCGATGCCACGTTCGAAATGATGAAGCCAAGCAACTTCCCTCGAGGGACCCCGAAGACACACTTCTCGGGATTGAGCTTGACTCAGAACTCTCGGGCTTAGCAAAGACCTTTTCGAGGTCGGGGATGAGCTCTTTTCGGCGCCGTCTTGACAATGATGTCGTCGGCGGTATGCTTCAACGAGCTTTTCGAGGAGCTCTTTGAAGACTTTTTGCATGCACCTCGGAAGGTGGCGCCGGCGTTTTTTCAAAACGAAGAAGGGCATTGTTACGTAACGAAATGCGCCAAACGGAGTGATGAAGGAGGTGGCAAGCTGATCGAGCTCGTTCATCGCGATCCGGTGGTAGCCGGAGTTGGCGTCGAGAAAACAGGCGTTCGCACCGGAGGTGGAGTCAACAATTTGGTCAATGCGCGGCAAAGGAAAGCGGATCCTTTGGGCATGCCTTGTTGAGACCCGTGTAATCAACACACATTCTCCATTTCCCATTCTTCTTCTTAACTAGTACGGGGTTGGCTATCCATTCGGGATGATACACCTCCTTGATGAACCTAGCGGCTAAGAGTTTATCTATCTCCTCGGCGATTGCACGGCGTCGATCGTCGTCGAAACGCGTCTCGGCCTGCGCTTCACCGCCGCCGAGCCGGGGTTTGTTGTTCAAGGTGCTCGGCGACTTCCCTCGGTATGCGGCATATCCGAGGCCCTCCACGCCGAATACATCGAAGTTCGCGCGAGGAAGTCGATGAGCTTCGCTTTCCTATTTGGGGGTGAGCTCGGCACCCACGAGAGGGTGCGCCCATCCTTGTCGGCCGTGACCTCCTTGGCGTCCTTTTCGGGCTCGAACGCGTGCCGTTACCTTCTCGAGCTCGGCGGGGAGCTCGTGCTTGCCACCTTCGGGCTCGACGGTTGAGCTCGTGCTCGCCTTCTTTGAGCTCGGGGAGTCTTCGGCGCTGGCCCGGGCCGCCATCCCGGGCATCATTCGCCGATTTCAACGGCGGCGTCGGCGTCTTGGATCGGCGGCGACCTCGCGGGCCAATGCTTGCTCGAAGGTGGAGTCGATGGTGATGACCCACCTCGGGACCGGGATCTTGAGCTTGAGGTAGGTGTAGTTGGGGACGGCCATGAACCGCCTTACGGCCGCCCCAGCGGGGCGTGGTAGGCGTTCTTGAACGGGGCACCTCGAGCGTGAGGACCTCCTTGCGGAAGTTGTCCCGGTGCCGGTGACGGGGAGGTCAATCCGTCCCGGCGGGAGCATCATTCCACTGGCACCACCCGTGGATCGGCTCGTGCGACGGCGGAGGCGTGCCTTGGGGATGCCAAGGGCTTGGAGCGTGTGGATGTAGAGGAGGTTGAGGCGCGCCGCCATCCATCAACACCTTCCCGCGGCGCATGGTGCCGATGATGGGATCGGCGACGGCGGGTACCTTCACGGTGCGGGATGTGTCGAGGATGATCGGCCTTGTCGGTGATCGCCGAGCTCGACCACTGAGGTACTCGGGGTAGCCGGCTCGGTGAAGAGGACCTCGCGGCGTGTGAGCTTCGTCGGCGCTTGGACTCGTGGCCGGTGGCCCCGCCGAAGACGGCGTTGACGGCACCGCCCTCGATGTAGATGTCGGCGTCGAACTTCGCCGAGCGGTTTCGCGTCCTTGTCGTCGTCGCCCTTGTCGCCACCACGCGGCGTGCCCATCACGTGCTTCTTCATGAGACGGCGATCCTTCATCTTGTGCTTGACCGCCCTCATGGTGTGGGCACGGCTCGTCGAAAGCATCTTGTCGGCGTGCTCTTTGGGGATGAAAGGCTTGCCACCCTTGCCACCGACCTTGCGCTTGTCGGAACGGCTCACGAAGTCGTCGTCGTTGTCGTCGCGGGGGCGCTTGTTCTTCTTGTTCTTCCTTCTGCGGGAGTTTGATACCCCGGCTTCCTCGTCGTCGCCCTTCGGCTTGCCCTTGCCCGTGGCGGCGGAGACGGCGTCCTCTCCCCTCGGCGTGACGCTGTGGCGAGGCCGAGGAGCTCCTTCATGGTTCGGGGCTTCGGGCGCCGAGCTCGTGGATCGGGTCTCGCGGGTAGTGCCGAAGGTGAAGGCGTGATGATCTCGAGTCGAGGCCTCCGAGAGGTTGTTGCGAGCTTGGAGAAGCGCCCGATGTAGTCGGCGCGGGCTCTCCCCTTCTTCGCTTGCGGCCTCGCAGTCCCACGTCGTGCTTGGCCGGGGCGTAGGTGCCCCTGGAAGTTGCCGACGAAGACGTCACGCAGGTCCTCCCGGTTGCGGATGGTGCCCCTCGGGGAGGTGCTCGAGCCATGATCGCGCCCGAATCGCAAGGTAGAGTGGGAGGTTGCGGATGATGAAATAGTCGCCGCCGGCACCTCCGGCCCGGCGGCCAAGGCGGTAGTCCTCAAGCCATGTGGCGGGGTCGGTCTCCCCCGTTGTACTTCGCACCGAGGTCGGAGCTCGGAAGCGAGAGGGGAACGGTGTCATGGATGCGTGAGCCGAAGGCTTTAGGCCTCCTCGAGCTCGAGCTCGGGGCCGGCGGCCCCGTTTGGGAGACGGGCTCCGTGGGCGGCGACCGGGCGTGGGGCTGCGGCTCTTGTCTTCTTCCCGTCGTGGCGGCCCACCGCGTCGCTTGTCGTAGTCTGCGAGGGCGCTTCTCATGGTCGCCGCGGTGGTACTTGTCGTCGCCCCGGGGACGTTACGCTCGAGCCTCGCTCCGCGGGCGTTGATGGTGTCCCGGGCGTCGCGGTTCTCGGCCGACCGTCGTCGTGCGTGGACCTCGGGATGGGAGGAAGCCTCGTGCTCCTCCAGGCCGGTCGTCGGTGAGACGCGAGAGCTTCTTTGCTCGCTGGACCGCCACCTCGCCCGAGTCTCTTGAGCTGCTCGTGGGCCCCCGCGTGTCTCGGGTCCCTCGGGGCCGGGCAACGGCGTGGGGAGCGGCGGGCGGCCGGCCGAGTTCTGGATGCTCTCCGAACACCGATGGGAGCTGTTCCGGCCCTCGTCCGGTTGATGCGGTCGTGGACCTCGCGGGCTTGAGCTCGTGCTCGTGATTCTTGTCTTCCTCCCCGCCGGTGAGGAGGGTTTCGCTCTTGGGCTGCTGCGCGTTCGAGCTCCTCGAGCTCTTCCAGCCGGGCCTTGATGCGGTCAACGGGTGGCTCGCGGCGTCTCGGTCTCGTGGCGTGTGTTGGGAGGCGTCGCTCGAGTGGACTTCCTCTACCGCACCCTCGGGGTGTGACACATGTAGCACCCGACGCGTGGGTCGCAATCCATGAGGCTCATCCCATCGAGGGCGAGCTCGAGCTCGTGGACGCCGGGAGGCTGGGCCTCGTCGCCCCGAGAGTGGGAGGCCCCCGCGCCCATCGGGGTACATCCCGGCGTGGGCCGCCGTGAACTCGTCGATCGACGCCTTCTCCAATGGCCGAGCCTCCCTTTTTATAGCCGCAAGGGAGATGTACAGGTAGCCATCGAGGGAGGGACTTAAGAGGAGAAGAGATACAAATTTGGGGGTAGAAGAGGAAATGGGACCGTTCGGTTGGGCACGCCGACCTCCCGGCGTGCGCCAGCCGCGCCGCCTGCGCCATGGCCTATCCGCAGTCGTCGTAGAGCCGTAGGGGCGGCTCCATTTTCCGATGTTCCAGACATACGACCGCCAGAGCTCGGAGCTCGTCGGTCGGCGACGGAGGGAACAGTGAGCTCAAAGCGCCGCCCGCCGTCCATGCGCCCCTCCGTCCATCGAGCACGCCGCCGTATCCCACGGTCGGACCTGCGGCGGCGCCGCCCGCCATAAATGCGTGTACTTGGCGTCGCAGAAAACGTGTGGGACAGGGAGAGCTCGGCGGGGGCTCGGCCTCCATTGCCGAGGTCATCTTTGTGCAGTAGCGGTTGTCCGTAGTGCTCGGGCGCGGTGTGGCGTGATCCGACCGGGCCATACCGCGGCGTGCGCCGGGGATCTCGTTCTCTGACGATATCCCCGCCATAGGAGGCGCGGCGCCGACAAAGTTGCCACGGCGTCGTCGGTCGGCGTTGTGTCCCGAGCCCGTTACTAGGCGGGAATTGGTGCTACCCAGAGCTCGTCCGAGACGTAAAAAGAGCTCGTCGGCCGAGCTCGAGCTCGGCATGTCCTTCTATACTCGTGAGAGCTCATTCGAGGCGGAGGATGGGCGTCGGGCTGAGCTCGAGCTCGTGCCCGGGAGCTCATCCCAAAGGGAGCTCGTTCGAGACGGAGAGGTCCCCCCGGCGAGATCTTTTCGAGGTGCGGTGCGAGAGCTCATTGGTGAGAGGGAATGGGAGCTCGAGTGAGGCGGGAAGGCGGGCCTCCATCGGGAGCTCGTGGGAGAGAGCTCGAGCCGGAGCATTCCCTTCGCCCATGAGGAGCTCGTCCCACGGCCGAGATCTCGGGTCCCGTTTGCTCGTCGTGGATGGTTCGGGAGCTCATGTACGGGTGTCCCAAATATCGATCCCCCACAACGAAGTCCCAATCGTGCCGAAGTCGGTTTGTAGCTTGGTCGAAAACGCCGCCAAGCCACATGCAAAGATAAGTAAGATCGTGGAGCAAAATCTGCAAGTGGGAGAATCAAAATGAATGAGGATGATGTGAATCTATCTAATTTGCATTGCCATAATGATGAATTTAATTTATTACCACATCATCATGGTTGTAACTCCTAACATATTTGCTATATTGCCATGGGGATATTCGAGAAGACAAAGCAAATATCTTGAAGTCGAAATCGGGCACAATGTAGCAAACACGTCGAAGTGCATCTAAGCACAAGGAAACGACATGGTACTCGGCGTTTTGCACGGACGTTCTCTCGTTTCCCTCTCGTGGATTAGGTGGTCATTTGTGTCCTGGAATCCTCGAAGGGATGTAAAAACTTATTTCACACGCATATATAGTTGATGACCATGTGACGATGCTCTAGATGTCGTGGTCTCCACAAAACCAGAGATAGAGAACCGACTAAGTCTTGTTTCTAGCCATTGTATTGGGGATAAAGTCTCGTGACACATATAAATGCAACAAAATGACATTAAGTTAAACTAATTGTCCATGTATTTATTATAGTAAAATAAGAAATAAAAAATGTTAGAAAAAATTACATACGATGACTGGATAAGGGAATGGCCTTGTATCCACACCCGAGGGGCGAATGGCTCATCGCCCCGGCGTGGAAACCTGGTTGTTGTGGTGGCGGCAAAGGCGGAGGGACCGTTCATACCACCAAATGAGCGATAAAAAAAGAAAAAAAAGGGACAAAGCTCATAAATATATATAGTATATATATGTATTGTTTATATGCATATATATAGGAATTCTAGACAAGAAAAAAATATCCTTACCAATGTAATATCCCGGAGCCATGAACAAATCTCCTAGAAAGAGAGAGAGAGAGAAAAGAGCCGAGTGGATTTTGTGCGGAGTGACCGGAGCTCGTGGGTGTGTGCTTGGGTATGTGTGTGGATGCGGATCGGGGCGCCTTGATTTATAGAAGTTGATCGGATCGGTACATCAATGCCGGGTATTAAGATATACCGGTAGTGATAACAACATGACTACCTAGGTTATTTGAATGGAGCCGGCGGTGAATACAATATCACTACCGGTTGTTTGTATGTATCCGTGGTGAATTCACGGTGTTGTCACTTCACTCGCTTTGCATGCATGCATTGTTGTTGATCTTCTTTGCATATGTACGAGTAGATGCTTCACGCAAGCTGGATACCATATCACGTTCTATGCAAAGATATTGTTTTGAATGATTTTAGTGATATTAAGGGGATATGGATGTGAATAAAATTCATTATCTCTGTTCTTTGTTTTAGTTACATATATAACTTTATTTTATTCACATTAGATTTGGATATTTGTTGAATTTTTCTCACAATATGCGCATATTTCATTGACGCAACCGTCTTTATTATGTTCAATGAAGGGTAAAAAATAGAAACTCAAAGATATCGAAGACAATCAACATTCATAACAAAATGTAAATACAACAGATAAGAAATTTGATTACATATATTTCCATAACAAAGACCTTACATTACATATATTTCCATAGCAAAGACCTTACATAAAACTAAATATACGGTAACAAAGACCAATTCACGAATAGGTCAATGCTACAATCAAAGTGTACAAACACATTAAAATTTAACCACCTCGATAAGTCTCTTGTAGCACCTCGGGGTCGAAGAAGTGGTGAGGCCGCTAATTTAAGAACCGACCGAGGAGGTTGGAGGGATGAGATTCACCGGAGCTTCATCTTCAACCCAAACTTGACCATTGGACCGAGGATGAAATCACAAGAACTTGGTCCAATGGGGATTGTTTTTTCGTGGATGCACCATATGATTCGACTATATGTCCATGTGCCTAGGGTTTTGGTTCGACATTTCCACCCCAAAGCACAAGGACTCCGGACTCTTAATATGAGTCCGAGTTCGATCATGAATCATGGCACCCACGTAAGTCGTAAAGCTCCGGTGTCTCTCTATCATCGCGAAGACTCTTCTAGCACCTTTTACGTAAAACCATTTTCTTGGACTAGGCATATCCGGTATGTGGAGGGCTTTCTCCCAAAGAAAGGCCATATGTATGTGCAACTGGAAAGTACTTGCTAGCAAAGAAGATCGAGGACGAAGAACAAGAAAAATAAGGAGAAAAAGATTTCCTAGATCCAAAACTCATGACACTAAAATTCAAAACTAAGCCCTCCGTATTTTGAGGAGAGGGGTAGGAACCACATCGGACGAACCAAGAATGCAAGAACAGGATAGGAGAAACTAGGTGCAAAACACAAATCCCCCCTTCTTTGTTTAAATAGGCGAGATGTCGTGGTTGAGTCGACCGTTGTATGGAGGGGCGTGGCGGCGGTCGCTAGCATTGGTGCGATGGTCAACCGATCGAGTTGAGAACTCGTGCGGCCGTTGAATTTTTGCGAAATCACTGCCGGGGTCTAAGTTTTCAACCGGCGGTGATGTCGTAATACCACTTGCCGGAAAGATCCGCACGGTAGTGATCTACATCAGCCGTCGGGTGTAAAAAACTACACCCGGCAAAGTTTTAAGCGACATTGATTTAACCCGTCGGACGCCGCGGTTGGTGCCCGCGAGCTTTTCTCATCGATTCCGGAGACATCGTCGGTTTCCTAACCTAAGCAGTGAATACTACTTGCAACGCGGTTCTCCAAGCGGCGGCATGCATGCGGCACAAAGCCACCGTGTGAACACGCTAAGTGAACGTGACATCTACAATATTGTGGTAAAAAAAAAAAAAAAAAAAGTGATGGCTATCCGTTGGGCCGGTACAAAGTTTGATCCTTTAAATAGCCCGGCGGTGTTGTGGACGTGCTACAACTTAGTTGAGTGTCATTTGTTCGTGCTCCAGCTAGCGTAAGTCTCTCGTCTCCCTCCCTAGCCTGCTCCCTCACCCGTCGGCATCGAAGGTACGTGTGGTTGATCTTGTAGCAATGGTAAACAATGTAAAGCATGCATTCCTTGTTTCAAAATAACAATGGTGTATTTAGATAAGTATCTATATCTATGCTATCAAATCAATATCATTAGATTTTGTGAGCAACATCTATAGTAATGGTAATCCTAATTAAGCTCGAGCATCGTTCTTGAAAAAAATGGTCAAAAAACGGCTTGTTGGGGATCAAACCGCGGATTTCGGGATTGGGTGTTGGGAAACGCCGTGGCCCGAAGCGGCCATTGGAAACGCAGCGTGCAAACGCGTGGCCGGTCGCCCTTGTTTGCCGCCTAAAGCGTGGGGATTGGAGATCAAAACGCGTGCACGCAGCCGCCAGTCGGCCTTCGTGGGGAGACGGGCCGATCGCGACGGCCATTGGATGAGCCGGTCGTTGTTGACTATTTTCATGGCGCCGCGTCTTGGGGAATGACAATCGACTGCATGCATTCCATGGCTTGTTACTATATAATTGTACACGAAACGCTATGATTTGGTGCCATCTCCATCGCTAATTAACCTCTCTCTTTCCATAAACCGCGGGCGGCTAGCTTCTTCATTGGCGATGGCCGGCGTCTACACCAACGAGGAGCCTCGGTTCACCGTCGCGTGCCTCGTGACGCCCTCTAGAAGCTCACCCACCTGGCCGAAGAAGTCGGCCCGCCAACTGCCTTGGCGTTGGTGGAGAAGGCCAACTTCGCCTTCAAGGTCGAAGCCATTGCCGACATCCTCGCTAGGGGATACCGGCGAGGCCGGCGAGGCTGAACGTGGCGCTCGAGGCGGCCCGCGGCGGAACGCAGCGGTCGGCGGCGATGATGAGGTCGGCGGCGATGGCGAGGCCGGCCGGCGAGGACAAGGCCTAGGCGGCGGCGGCGGGCGAGGGCGGCGGCCGCTTTCTTTTTTTTTTTTTTTGTTTTGTAAATATATTATCTCTTGATATATAATGACCCGTTGTTTTTAATTCGTCTCCGTGTGCAATCTTCTTTTTTATAGTTTTTCTTGTTCCTTCTTCATTCAACCCCGCGAGCTATCGGTTTTGCTTCCCCTCCCAAATCGCTATCGGTTCTAATTCAACCCGGTTGTGTCAATCTTCAAATCGCTTTCGGTTCTAATTCAAACCCTCGAGTGATCTGTGTCCATCAAGACCACCGTCGTGAATGATTCAACCCGGTGGTGATCTTAGTCTTCACTTTGCCGGAATTGGTCGAATCCGTGGACTTTCACGAGTTTCCAGCGCTGAACGGTTCATCACTGCCGGGGTGAGGTTCAACACTTTAATCGGTGGATTAAATTCCGGCGGTGATGCGTGACAGTGATGAAAGAATCTGTAGTAGTGCAATTAGTATAGCCAACATGTCCACTACTATATTGAATAGTATAGGAGACATGGGGTCACCTTGTCTCAAGCCTTTTTTAGTTTGGAAGTATTGGCCAAGCTGGTCATTAATCTTAATGTTTACGTTCCCACCCTGCGTAATTTTTTTTATCCATTCACGCCACTTTTGAGAAAAACCTTTCGTTCTTAGTGTTTGTTGTAGGAAATTCCAGTTAACTTTATCATAAGCCTTTTCTAAGTCAATTTTAAAAATTACTCCGTCTTGTTTTTTTGGTATGCAATTCATGAATTGTCTCATGCAAGATGACACTCCCTCCATGATATTTACGCCGGCGAAAGGCGATCTGGGTTGGTCTTATCAATTTTTGGGCAATGGTAGATAAACGATTTGTTGCCACTTTAGTGAAGATTTTGAAAGATACATTCAACAAACGAGATAGGTCTATATTGTTGAACAACTTTCGCATCCTTCTTTTTAGGTAACAGAATAATATTACCAAAATTAAGGCGATTAAGATGTAAAGTTCTTTGATGAAAATCATTGAACAATGCCATCAAATCTTCCTTAATTAGGTCCCAAAAAACTTGATAGAATTCTGGAGGAAACCCATTCGGACCAGGTGCTTTATTATGTTCCATTTGGAAAATTGTTGTTCTCGACTTCCTCTTGAGTGAACGGTTCAACCCAGAACTCGTTTTCTTCGTCCGACACTTGGGGGATATCCGCCGCCCCGAGATTCGCTAATAAAATTAACGACTCTTCGAGGGGACCGAAAAAGGTTTTTATTATAACTAGTGATATGCTCTTTAAGTTGAGCATCACCGGTTATAATATTATTCTCATCCTCAAGTTGAAAGATTCGAGTTTTTACGTGTCTACCATTGGCTACAAGGTGATAATACTTAGTATTAGCATCACCTTCTAAAAGATGTTTCACCTTAGCCCTTTGGTACCACTTGAGCTCTACTTCTCTAAGAAGTTCAGCCAGCCTTTCACTCAGAACATGTTTAGATCTCTCTCGGTGTCACTTGGCATAGTAAGTTCAGCTTTTTTTGTCTAGCTCATCCAATTTATTTAGTAGCTTTGCTTTTTTCTTTTTTATATATCCCACTAACATGTTTAGCCCAACCTCTTAAGTGTTGACGGAGTTTTCTAATTTGGCTTGCCAATGCTCAATGGGTGATCCTACAACTACCGTATTACGCCATACAGCGTGACACCATCTCACAAAAACCGTCCCTTAACAACCAACCTAATTCAAATTTGAACTGAGGTTGGTAAGTTGTAGACGCACTATTAGTAGATAGTAGTAGTGGAGTATGGTCAGAAATTTCTCTGGAAAGAAAATGTACTGTAGTATTAGGATATTTAGACTCGAGTCCAGTGCGTGTTAAAACTCTGTCTAATTTTTCGAATGTTTGATTTGGCAAATTATTAGCCCAAGTGAAATTCCTGCCGGACAAGTCTATTTCCCTAAGGTTTAGCGTGTCAATTACAACATTAAACATGAACGGCCATCTGTCATTAAAATTATCATTATTCTTCTCATACAATTATATCCAATATAGTTATATACTCCCTCCGTATCTGGAAAAAAAACGCCCTTTTACAATGCTTGGAAGTACTTCCCAACGCTTCCAAATGCCTCCTGACCCCTTCTCAAAATATTGATTTAATTTGTTAAAGGCCGTGGTGGGCACATCTTTTGCCCGCCACGGTTATTGGTTCGCCGGCCTAGCTAGCTAGCCGAAAGGTGCGCGCCGCCACGGACCGTCGCGGGGAATTGTAACTTGCACGCTAGAGTTAATATCTAATTTCGTCGGGTATCCTAACGTGCACGCCACGATAAATCGATTTCCGTGGCGGACCCTTTAATAGGGCCGACACGAAAAAAGGCCAAGGCCCAATGGGCTCGAGGCAAGGCCCGATGGCCGTCTCCACCTCACTCTCCCCACTCATCGCAACGGCGGTCGCACCCTCTTCCCTCTCCACTCATGACGGACTCCCTCGTGACCCCTCCAACACGGCTGCACCCTCTTCCCCGCCCCACTTTCTCTCCCCCCGTACTCCCTCGGCGCTACTCTCTCGCCCGCGAGCCACATGATCTTGCCCTCCCCCCTCCCTCCGGCCCTCTCTCTCCCTCATGCGGTGGCGGCTCCCGGCCGGCCGTGGCGGACCGGCGCGGCCACCCAGGCTCGTGTGTGCCTAGCGTCGCGAGGCTGCCCCCATGTGCGGCGTGGGGCATGGGCACATGGCCATGACATGGAAGAGGTAACTACGGCTATCCCTCACGTCCACTTCATCTCTACTCGCTCTCCTCTCTCCTCTCTCTCTCCCTCACTCTCTTTTCCCCGGATCCGCGGCGTCGAGGATTTGGCGATTGCGTGGAGGTGCATGCGTCGGAGGATTCGGCCATGACCGATCTAGCATGAAGGAGGCCGGCCACGAACGGATCTCGGCTAGGAGGAGTCCCGTGCGCTGGATCCGGCTACGGTGATGGTCAACATCCACAGCGGGCGCCGGCCTAGGGCGAAGCCATGTTGTGGTCTGTGGGTGCCCGTGCACCCAAAGATAATAAAAATCCCTATTATGAACAAATTTTCACTATTGTTATAGATTAATTTTTTCACATCTACAAGAGAAAAAGGCACTCCCTCTAACTTGGTCTAGCTTAGCCACTAGCGCGGCAGTTTTAGACCCATCTTGGGGCTGTGAATGGGCTCTCTCAAGGGCTCGGGGAATATACTTGCCGGTGGGCTCATCGAATTTTTTACACCGTGGCGGGGCACTGTCGTCCGCCCGGCGTTAATTCGGCATTAACCATGACCATGCATACAATATGTTTGCCCTTCCACGCAAAAATTATTTTCGCCCGCCACACAAAAGATTTGTGTACAGCTACCGTCGCCGGCCTATTCACCCTCGCACCAAAAAAGAAAGACTAAATTGCATCTGAGGTACAAGAACTAGACTTGTGGAGATTACCCCCAACAACTTGTAATCTGCTCTTTTAGGTACATGAACTTGTCATCTTGGTGCATAGACGGTCCAAATACCTATCTCTTGCGTCGTTGCTAGTTTAGGCTACGGTGCAGCTCGCAGCTCGACGTATATGGCTCGTGCCATTGTCACGTCTACGCCTGTGCAGCCCATAGCTCTACGCTCGTGTCGCAGATGTCTCGTGCTCACGTATATGCCTGTAGGTAGAGGTACACGACTTGTTCCGCAGCTCATACACGACTCGTGCGATATGGACGAGCTCATCGAGGTCTTCAGTGACCCACATGAGGCTTAAGTTTGAAATGCAATGCTTTGTTTTTAGTGCTGCTGGGGATTTTTGACTGAATTCATAAATATGCATTAAAATATTCAAATGATGTAATATAGTTTAAACTGAAATTAACAAATAAGGATAAACATGTGCTTGCTCAAATAGCTATCACAGCTGAGGATTTAAGTCTCCCAAATTATAGGTATCGCACGTGTTGTGCCTGCGCCTTTGGGCAATGCGTTCCTCCTAACTGATTGCGATGTATGCGCTTCTGCACGAGCCGTGTATGTCCGAGCAGCAAGCTGCTACGTGCTCGAGCCTAATACGGACCATATATGCATGAGTCAGACCGTAGCTACACTACAAGCACGCGATAGATTGGTATTTGGACCGTGTATGCACCGAGATGACAAGTTCATGTGCCCAATAGAGCAGATTACAAGTTCTTGAGGTAACTTGCACCAACGAGTATAATTCTTGTACCTTCCATGCAATTTACTCAAAAAGAAATAGTCGCGCCGGAGCAGGAAAAAATACCGCCGCCATTGCAACGATAAACTCCCAAACGCACCGAGACATCCAAACCAAAAGATCCGCGTCCATGCAACGAAAAAAAAATCCGCCGCCGTGCAACGAAAAGATCCCACGTGAATGCAGCCCGCACATGCAAAATCGGAAAAAAATCCCACTCGCATGCACTGGGCGTCGTGTTGTACTGTGCAATCTTTAAAAAAAAAAAAAGGTCCTAGTAAACAGCAACAAAACATTGCAGCAGGGCGGATTGAACATGGATCGATAGGACTCAAATGTTTATAGATAGTTGTATGTCCGGTATTTGCATCAACAATTTTTTCTATATAAATGTTAGCAAATTCATAATTTTTTTCTATAGCACAGGATAAAATTAAAGAGAATGAAAAAACGAGAGAGGTGAGAGAATTGAGTGGTGACCTCCTGCAAAACGGGGAAGAAAACAGGACTACTCTTGGTGGGCTGAGTAGGTCGGAGAGAAGTCCAGGACGGGAATTCGGCACAAAAAGCAGCTTGGATGGGTCGAACACGCGCATACCTGGAGCAAGATCGCAACTGTGCTGTGGGCTGGGCTGTAAGCTGCGCCCAGAGATTTTCTATGGGCTCAAACACTTGTTTTCTTCGAATCGTAGAGCTATACTTGTTGTTCCTGCTTTCAATGCATGCGGCATCAAAAGAGTCTTACTGATGGGCGACGGCGCACGCGGTGGGTGCCGCCTCGCCGGCAAAATGACGGGACTAAGTCGATCAATCTCGGATCACCGTGAGATTCAATTCCTCTTTTGTATCTACCCTTTTACCTTAATCCTAGACAACATTTCCTACTTCCACAGAAGGCCACGTCGCCTCCTTTCCATGGCCGTTCGATTCCAAATCGACGATCAACGCAATCTCCACCCCTCCTCCTTCCACAAACACCTCGACCCTTCTCCAGCCCCACCCCTACCCGTTCCCTCCGTCCCTGTCCACTCCGAAGCCCCTGCTTGCACCGGCCCTCTCCGCCGCCCCTTGCGACGCCGCCATGCCACACCTCCTCCCTCACCGCCTCGACCTCCGCCTCTCCCAGTGAAGAGGGCGCCGCTCCATCCTCGCCGGCTTCCAATCATGACGTGCCTCCATAGCCGCTGACCTCTTCGCTTCAAGCTGCCCCTCCGCCCTGCCCTCGTCCGGCTCGACGTCGGCACGCGGACAACGGGCAACCCTGGCCTCTTTGGGGGCTACCACGTCTCTACACCTGCCTCCTCCCCAAGCCAGCTCAACACGCCACTCAGATCCGCTGCTGCACCAGCCATCCAGGCCAGTGGAGGTCCACATCAACGACGTCCACCGGGTGTTCACTGAAATACCTTCAAGGCACATATGTGCAGGTTCTGCTTTGTTGGGGATTTTCCTAATTGTTTGCTTGCATTTGATTCCGAATCTTAGATTAATAGGCATTGCCCATCCTAAGGATTTATTCCAGTTTAGTCATCAGTGAATCGTAGCCATCAGGAACCACCAAGCATATCTAGACAAACATTCGTCAAATTTACAGCACACCATTAATCTATTTGTCATTGTTTAGTCACTTCAGCCATGCTCACTACAATTCAACTAAAGTGGCTAGATACATATCGATTTTTGCAGGTTTATTATCAGATGAAAAATTAGCATTTTGGTTATGTGGCCCTTTTTCCTATTTCATTTTCTATGTGCTCATTGTTTGCTAATTGTCATTCACGTCATGGCTTTTCCCTTCTTATCCTACAATGCCTTCAGTTTCCCATTGTCTAACCATGAGCGAGGATGTAGATATATTCTTAGTTCCAAATAACCATGTTGTATTTTTTCCATGACATACTGTGAAATGTGATTATACTACTGTGTCAAATCTATATTCAGCTGTTTTAATGATAATTATATACTAAAGATTGCAGTCCAGCGCAACCGCGGTTCCTGCTAGTTCTTTGTATATTTGTATAAAAGATCCTATCGACTTTAACTCTTAATATTAACGAGTCATCATATTCTCTCGTGCATCGAGATCAGGAATTTGCTAAACATTAGGATCGATTGAGATTGATCAACAACTCAGTATATATCACGGCACATGATTACATTCAATCTCTGCAAGTGTAATTTATTTAATTGTTTGGTACTGTGTATTTTTTTTTATATAATTGTGTAGTCATGAAGAGAAGCGGAGACATATTGCATTTGCTTTCACATTCATGGAGCCGGATATTTTCTTTGAAGTGGATGAAGATAATATAATCAAAACATTCAGTCTCTCTTACTAGAAAGCGTCGGCTAAAACAGTTGCAAAAGTAGTATTTTAACCTATCACAAATAACGATATGCATTCCTCCTCAGCGTCTCTCCATCCAAATTAAATACAGTTAGTTGAATATTTTATCTCTCAAGTGGAGATATGATTAAGGAATATAATCTTGATGACTCCAATTTGATCCCCTTAGTCCTACATAAACATTCAACTAAATGAAAGCTTTGATTTTCTTAGCAAAGCTCCGCTATGAACTGTGTTCGCTTTCCCTTAATATATAATTTAAACTATGCATAGACAAGATAGTCCTAATTGATCTGACTAACGATGACTGTGACTGCAATGTGACATTTAATAAAACTAAAGACTCCTCTCTATTTTAAAACAACGTTGTTAAAATACTACTTTTGCAACTGTTTTAGCCGACGCTTTAGCCGACTAACGATGACATTGACTACAATGCGTCCGTACTCCATCCACAGCGAAGGAATCTCTGAAGAAGACTTACGGCAAGACGGCAAGCAAGCAGGATCTCTAAGGAAGGGGAGCAGCTAGCAGATACCTCCAGGAGGTTGTCGATGACCCTGGAGATTTGGGGCTTGGCGATGCCGCGCCGCAGGGGGGAAGAAGCCACGCCATGCCGCGGGGTGGAAGAATCTGCACCGCGGGGCTGCTGCGCCACTGCGTGGAGGCAGGAACTGCGCCGTGGAGAGGCTGATTTGGTCGGCGACGAGTTCGATTTGGTCGGCGACGATGGGTAGCGGCTGCGGCAAAGGCGACGGCGCTAAGCGCTATGAGGCGACTCGCAGGACTGACCAGAGTGTAACCGGGGGTCGAAAGGGTCGCGACCCTTTTGCTTCTAATCTGATCCGGGTCGACCCGATTTGATCAAGTTGCTAATTCAAGGTGCGGGTCAGCTTTGAAACCGGGTCGACCTGAACCCTTTGCAGGCCAAGTAAAATTTGTCAATCAAAATAACATAATATCGACACAATCAACTAAATCAACATAGACTTTCATAATTTATTCTCCTTGAAAGAGGCAAGGCAATGAAAACTTCTTAAAATTTGGAATATGGTGGGAGAGTACCAAAACAAAAATGGTGAGAAAGCAGGTCAATATTCTACAGTTCGCTGCTACAAAATTGCAGTACCCAGCACAAAATCGAAGTCGAAAGAAACAGACTGTTAGCTGATGCTGATGGAGAGTGCGTGATGTGTGAGAGTGACAGCGAATTGAATTACCCGCGAACCACTGGTCTTGGCGTCTATCGGCTGGTGCAGTAACTGGATGAATGCCTCCCTTCTATTTAGATAATACAGAAGATACTACCTTCTACGGCTTAACAACGTTGTTAAACAATAGAAAGGAGTCTGTAGTTTTATTGTCATGTCACATTGGAGTCACTATATCTTCGTCAGATCAATATGGGACTTTGTCTATGTATAGTTTAAATATATATTAATTGAAAGTGAACACAGTTCATAGCGGAGCTTTGCTAAGCAAATCAAAGCTTTCATTTAGTTGAATGTTTACAGGACTAAGAGGATCAAATTGGCGTCATCAAGATTATCTATAATCTATCTATATAACTCCTATATAGGAGATCCTCACTAACAATTCTTAAGGAGTTCTCAAGCCTCTGATTGGTCCTCACCACTGGTAACTGCAGGCTAGCAAAGCGATCCGCACGGCCTAGCAGCGCATCCTGGGCGCGGCCTTTTCCCCTGCCGTTTCCCACCTTCCCCATCCACCTCTTCGGTACCTCTCGACGCCTGTCCGTCGCCGTAGTAAAAGCAGGGCCGTCCCCCTCCCCCTCCACTTTGTCCCCGTACACGACACCGACAATTGCTTGCGCGTAAGGGAAGGGTCTCTTGCGGTCTCGCCGACAGCTGCTCGCGCGGAAGGGGAGGAGCCGCGCTGCCTGCTGCTCGCGCGAGCCACCGGCGGCACCTCGTGGACGGTGGTGTGGCCACCATCACTCCCTCTCCACCGCGTCGGGGATGGGGATGGGCCTAGATGCGGCGTCGAGAACTCGAGATCCACACCGGGAAGAGGCCACCTCTTCTCCACCTCCCCGCCGCTGCCATCGCTCCCCGTTTGACCACGCCGTCGCCGCGCCCGGGCCCTGCTCCGACCTCGCCTCGCGCCGGCTGTACTCCGCCCACCGCCGTCGAATGGGGAGAGATGGGATTCCGGCGCGCCCCTGACTCGCGTGGAGGGTGCGGCAGGATGCGGCGGTGGCGCACCCTGGACGCACGCGGCCACGCGCTGCTGGAGATGCCGACGGGGACGGGCAAGACGGCGGCGCTCATCTCCCTCATCGCCTCCTACGCCCTCGCCAACCCGTCCCGCCCGGTCCGCCTCATCTACTGCACCCACACCGTGCACGAGATGGAGAAGACACTCGCCGAGCTCCGCCTCCTCTTCGCCCACCTCGCGCCGTCCGCCTCCCGCTCCCTCCTTGCGCTCAGACTCTCCTAATAGAGAGGTGCCAGCCCAAGGGCGAGGGTGAGGTGTTGGGTGTCGCGTTGGTGTCATTGGACGACGAGCGCCAGCGCGGGGTCTCCAGGCAGGTGGACAACGGGTCGCACCGCCAAGTGACGCGCGCGGCGGCCAAGGTTCGCCCGCGTGCCCGCTCCGATCCTGTGCCCCTGTTTCAAGCTGCGGTGTTCGATTATCCGGGCGTGTTCTGTTCCTCAGCTGTGTGCATAGGTTTTGTCTGTCCCTCTATGAGCTACATTGTGTCGGTTACTCAGAGTACTATTGCTTGCTTGGTTTGCAGGCCGCTGTTGGTTTCGGACCAGGTGTTCCCTACCCTTCTAAGGAATGTATATGATTTCAGTAAGATTCCTGCACTTGCTGTCGTTATCATTGTTAATCTTGCACGTCTGCAAGTGGTTAGAGGTGGATTGGGAGAATTTGGTCTCATGGCATGGGGTTATTGAATTTATCGCAGGAATGCTGCATGCTATCCGTGTGGCATATCATCAGAATAAACAATTGTTGAATCTGTTATATCTGTTCGCTGATACAAGCTGTTTGAAGTTATCTCCCAATTTTAGTGGGCAGGTTCCCTATTGATCCATGTCAGAACATTGTCCACTTGATGTTGGCTGCCATGGCTAATTGGCTAAACGACCTTGAAACATCGAGTGACAAACAGCAGGTAGCAATCGTTGAGAAAATAAATAAATAAAGGGTGACTACTAACTATAGCAAGTAGCACTTGGTGAAATTCAGTTAGAGGCTCAGAGGCAGCCGAGCTTTGAGGTTGGACACTTTGCAGTTTGCATATACAGTTGTATATAGTAGATTAATAGTATATGACATTGCTGTCAGCTGGTCCACTTGAATTAGATTCATGTCTGTATAATTTGTATGCATAAAGCAATTACATGATCAAATATTTATGAGATCGCATATGACCATCTTGCTGTCCAGCCTCTTTTTAAGAACTATTGTTTCAGTAAGCTGTATATAAAATTTTGATCTGTTGTGATTGTCAACAGAACATAAGGAAGAGTCTCACATGTTAAGGATAATTTGCCTCACATGTTACAAGGAAACAATAGATTAGATTAATGAACTATCTGATATTTGCCAAAAGGAAATTGTTAATTTTGTTGCCCTTAATTTCCTCACTAATGGAGGATTCTTTTTGTTTGTTCTGTCACCCTAATCTTTCTTCACTTTTACTGATTACTTTGTCTTGAAGTGTTTTCCCCCTTGGGGGTCCTAATAGTAATAGGTATCCAGTTTTCTACTATAATGTCACTGTTCTACTTCACTGACATATGTGATTGCTCTGCTAATAGAGAGGTGCCAGCCTAAGGGCAGGAGATCAGGTACTGTGCGTGGTTACCGGCACAAGGTCATGCAACTGATGCAGCCTTTTACTGAACGCCGATGTGCACAGCAGAATCAGAGTCGGCCAGGAGGCGCAGGTGGGGCAACGATGACAACGAACACAGCCGTCGTGGTCAGCAAAGCCAAGGATGTGCTCCGTCTGTTCCCCATATGGGTGATGACACTGGTATACGCCGCGGTGTAGTAGCAGTCCATGGCGTTCTTCACGAAGCAGGCGGCGGCATTGGACGTTCTTCACGGGTTAGTAGCTAGCACGCTCCTGAGATTGCCCAGGCAAACGTATTTGAACATGAATTTGCAGCTACTGCCATTGCTTCTTTTTCTCTAGAAAACTGAAATTGTTTCTATTCCAGCTTTGCATGTAGTTTGATTTATAAATGCAGGCCAATGCTTCAACTTTCAGTATGTTTTTCAACTGATTTGTGTTGCAGCTGGTATATCGGTCATCTTATGACAGGTGCAGTTGGTGTCACATCCAACAAGCATTAGGATGAAGGAAGCTGTTAGTTTCATGTGATACAATTGATGCTGAAAACGATGCAGCTCATTGCCCCTCTGTACTGTGAGCTCTGTCTTCAGATGTATATAAACCAAAAAAGAAGTGATCGAAGGCTGGAATCTCTCTCACCATTCAAATATAAAGCCATGCATTACTAAACTTGGTAACACTTATTTTTCTCTGATACAGTGAAATACTTATTTATCTTGCATCTATTCCGTTACATCCCTTCTATGATTTATATGGTGCTCTCCATGACTGTGCCCTCTCAAATTCTCCGCCCCATCGCAGGCACATGTCCGTTCTTTGTCAGTTGTGTTCCTGCCTCCAATTTTGAAATAGTTGCCATCCACGAGCATCAACAATTGCCCTCTAATTTTGTGCACAAAATTGTAGGGCAGCTTCATTGGTGCCGATTGTTATGCTGCATATTTCTTCGAGTCCAAGCGTGGTAATTGTTGAGTTGTTCCCCCTCCAAATCAGGTTCCTCCCGAAAACATATACCATCGAATATTTTTCTGATTCCGTCTCATGATAGATTATGTTTTCCTAAGAAAATAATTGCCATCGTTTCCTTTAAGTTATAGACACTGCTTCACACGGTTAATTCTAAGTACTATCATTTGCTCAAAAAGTTATTAGAATCAGCAAAGCTCCAAATAATCAATCAATAATAATATCTGAAATCTATACTATACTTAAGCTATTAATACAGTTAACCATTGCAGATTGTTCTCAACATCAGCCATGAAGAACTAAACAGGGAGGAATTATGTCACCTGACAAGGACTCACTCAAATAAATAATTACGAGTCCTTTTTTTAAATTACCGCAAGATACATTGTGTGAGCTTAATAATTTTTTTGGTTATACTCGCTTCGATACTTCAGTTCAAATAGCTTGGCACTTTGGTCTTAAAAAATAGTTGTGTATACTCAATATACCGTATTTCAACTTTCTATAATAAGCTCATATCCCTATCGTGCGAGAGATGATATCATGAAATTTCCTTATGATCATTTGCATTTTCTTAATTAAAAAGAACGCTGAGGGGAGGTTCCCCTAGTATTCCTTAATCATAACTCCACTTTAGAGATAAAATATCTTAACTCCACTTTAGTTATGGCCTGTTTTGCCACAATATAGAGACTAGTAATGTGAGGGTCCAATTGATAAATAAAAAGCATATTAGAAGCCAACCATGCAAGAGGGTGAGGGAAGAGAGAGGAGAAACAAAAAAAAAAAAAAATAGTATTTCTTTATTCTTTTGCGGGTAGTCTATATGTTTACAGGGATCTTTTACTGTGAACTGCTATATAGATCATTTTCAATGTTCTAACTTTTACAATTAGTTGACTAACTTTTTAGCTGCTAAAGATTCAAACATGCAGACTAACTGTTTATCCACTAGTTATTATGTACTAATTGTTATTAGTCCATTAGTTAGACATGAGCTAGTAGCTAGGTCTAGTTATTATTAGTCCTAGTTCATCCAAACTGGCTTTAGTCCTATGAAATGCTTACATTGTAATATTGTGGTTGCACTTATTAGATTAGGATTATCTTACAATTAATTTAACTAAATTATTATGTGTATGTACAGTCCGTACGGTCGACTTGCGAATAATGTCTTATGTGGCCTAATAGCTTACAAGTGGATCTAAATAATTAGCATGCGAGAGCTTACAAGTGGATCTAAATAATTTCACATGGAAGAAGGAAGTATGGCATTTTTGTCCCGAGTGGATCAGCAAGAGGTTTGCTGAGAATTTTATATTGAAAGAAGAGAAAGATTTTTTTTAGAAGGGGGCGAAAAAGCTTTGCCGCGATTTCTATTAGACGAAAAAGAAAAGGCAAGTGTCGGCCCTAGTTTTTGACTGAAACCGGGCCACAAAACCATACAAAAAGAGGAGGGTACCTCTACTCCCCAAGCACACTTTAGGTACCAAAACAACTCAACTCGCGCCACACTTAGCGCCCACTCAACCTCGACCTTAGGGAGTGTTTCACTCCACCTACTTTTGGGATCCACAACTCAACTAACACGACGGAAGGGAGCAAAGATATACAAAGAAGAGACCTCTCGGGTTGGATTGGGTCATCAACACGAGGCTCCAAACACCGCCGCTCGGTCGGATTGGGACGTCGACACGAGCCACCACTCGGAAAGGCTCCAAGAAAAATAAAACAAAATACACACAAAGTGACACCACCACCACACCTGGAGAGAAGCCGACGACCATCTGTCAAACTGCGCCGTCGTCGCCAACAATGAGCCAAAGCTCGCTGCAAGTTCGAGCATCCAACCGAAACTCCTCCACCATGAGGCTATCGCCCCAAGCTGCACACCCACAATCGCCGATCCCCGGCTCCAAATTCGCGTCGCCAAAATTCTCGTCACGGCACCATTGAGAATCACCGATCCGGCTACTCTCGGCGTGGGGGCCTCGCCTCATCCAACGCCTCACACCACGCCCCCGGGACTCGGACATGCGAAACCGCCAAGAGCAACACCTTCGCTCCGCAGTGCGAGATCACCACCACCATGCACGCCAACTCAAGGACTCGGCGCCATGGTCCTCTGCACCTCCCCGCCAACCCGGACCAAGTGCACCCCAGCCACAACGCACCGGCGACACCACCCGGCTGAACGCCACCATCGCCCCGGCGGCGAGACGGTTCCCCAAATGCGGCGCCTCCAAGTAGGACACGGCGCCGATGGCGCGTCGTCACACGTTCGAAACGAACCGGGTTTTCACCACAGGGAACCCATCTTGCAAGGAATGGCAGCCCTCAATGGTGCCCCCAGCGGGAACGGCGACACCAAGCCACCGCCACCATTGCCACCGACCAAGCGGCGAGAATGCTTTTCGTATGCCACCCTTCCCGCCGCGCGCTCTCGTTCATGGCAGCAGCACGCCCCGACCGAACCACACGGCACTCCCTGAAGAAACCCAACACCGCCGAGGCACCGGCCGGCACCCCAAAGAAGCACCCGCAGCCCTCCCCGCCCCCCCACCACGGCGGCGCCCCTACCAAAAAAGCCGACGAGGAGGAGAAGGAGAGTACCGACCAACTTGCCGCGCCTCGGTCGCCCGCACGCCCGAACGCCCCTGCTTCATCAACTCCGGCCGCCATGGACCGGAAGCGCGAAGTCGGACGCTCACGGCCCGCCCACCGCCGTCGCGCTCCTCCAGCCCGCGCCGCCACCACCGTGACCGCCGCGACTAGCCGCCGCCGCCATCCATCCTGCGCCGGCCGCCTCGGTCTTGCCCGAGCCGACCACAACCGCGCCCGAGCGCCGCCCGGCTCCGCCGCCGCCCCCACGCGGACGCGCCCTCCCGCCGCGCGCTGCCCTCTGATCCGCCCCGAGACGCCGGATCCGAGGGAGTAAATCCGCGCCGCAGGCAGCCCACGCGGCGAGCCCGCCGCTAGGATTGGGCGGTCGCGCTGCCGTCGATCCACCGGAGAGGAGGGGAGAGCCCACGCCGCCGCCGTCCCCACGGGCCGCGAAGCCCGGCCACCCAGCTCGCCGGCGGCGGCGAGGAAGGGACGGGCGAAGAGCGGCGGCGCTGGGTTAGTCGCCGCGTCGCCGCCCACGCGAGAGTGACGGGGAGCGACGGGTTTCTTAGTTGAAGTAACAACGGTCTAAAGAAGAGAAAGATCAATAAAACAAAAAAGCGTTCCAGGGGCCCGATTAGAGTAGTTCGGGGTTGGCGAGAATCAATACCCCATCTCTTTCGAGATGTAGTTCGTTTATGTTTTATTTGTCTTATATGTCAAACTTGTTTTCATTTTACTCAAGTTCACAAAACTAAAACAAATACATATTAGAATCTATAACACCATATTGGTTTCCAAGAGCTTTGGCAAAAATGGTTTGGTAAATTCCCTATTTGTCAAATGTGAAATGCAAATGCTAAGTCCAAAAAAAGCATTCCTCCAATAGTTTTGGCAATTTGGTCTTTGCAATTGAAAAAGTGGGGCCAAGGAAGGAGAGGTCGTTGGCTGGCCTTCCTCGCGTGACGGCCAGATATAGATGCGGCGTCGGGAGGAAAGAGAAACAATCGCGTCGGGAGAGAATGCCAAAGGGCCGATCACGCGAATAAATGCGCGCATGGAGCTCCAAATGCCAAAGATCACTAATTTGCCAAATGCAATTGCAAAACTGTTGGAGGGTGGTTTTTCAGCTTTTTGGCAAATTTTGCAAATGCCAAACCCAATTGCAAAACTTTTTGAGATGCTCTAAATCCACTACGAAATATTTCTTCTAGCACTAGTTGTTCCTGTTTCGAATTAAGAGAACTAAACATCCATGCATGCATGTCTGAAGGGCTACGGATTGCTCACTGTGCAATCCCACTTTCCTTCGCTCCACCCGGCACCTTGCAAGTCTGAAGCGGACGCAGGCAGCTGCAGGCAGGTGGATGGCTGGAGGTCCGCCCTGCTGTACATAGCGCTGTATACCATCGCTCTCGGAGAGGGCGTCATGCGTGCCTGCATACCTGCCCTTGGTTCCGATCAGTTCGACGGCGACAACCCGTCAGAGGCCCGGCAGCAATCGAGCTTCTTCAACTGGTTCACCTTCTGCATCTCCATGGGGTCCGTCACCGGCCTTATCCTCATCGTGTGGCTCGAGAACACCAAAGGATGGGACGTCGGATTTGGCCTCAGCGCGCTCCTGATTCTCATCGCTTTTCTGGTTTCCGCCGCCGGCCTCCCTTTTGTACCGCAACCGTGTGCCTCAGGGCAGCGCCCTAACCCGAGTCCTGCAGGTGGGTTGGACTTGTATATTCTCATGCATGCCAGGTTTTCAGACTCATCTGTTTAGTTTCTCCCAGGTTTTGTTGTGGCATTCAAAAATAGGAAGCTTGAGCTACCTGAGAAGATGGAGGAAACACAGCAAAATAGCTATGGTCCTACTACTAATGGCAATCTAAAGTAAGTAATTTGTGAACAAATTTGGTCTACGCATGCACATCTCTAAAATTTTCCATGGTGTACGGTGTACATGGTTACTAGATTTCTGAACAAAGCATGTGCGAATACCGGGAGAGACGATGGACCTTGGTCAGTCTGCAGCGCGGCAAAAGTAGAGGAGACCAAGATCGTTCTACGCATGCTGCCTCTTGTCTTCAGCTCAACAGTGGCCCACGTATCGTTGCCTCTGCTAGTCGCGTTCACCGTGCAGCAGGGCATGACGACGAACACGAAGCTGGGAAAAGTGCACGTCTACCCCGCGATGCTCTTCATCATCCCGGCCATCTTCCAGACGCTGATGCTGGTGACCTACGACCGGCTCTTGGTGCCGCTGCTGCGGCGGCGCACGGGGTACACGGGTGGGATCACGCAGCTGCAGCGCGTCGCCGTGGGCTTCGTGGCCACGCGTCTATCGCTCCGGCTGTCGCGGCGGTCGTCGAGAGGAAGAGGAAGGACACGGTGGCGGCCGGCGGCCAGATCTCCCTCTTCTGGCTGGCGCCGCAGTTCTTAATGATCGGCGTGGCGGACACCACCTCCTTTGTGGGGTTGCTGGAGTTCTTCACCGGCGAGGCGCCTGACGGCATGAAGTCGATCGGCGTGGCCTTCTTTTGGTGCCAGGCTGGGATGGCCTCGCTGCTCGGCACGCTGCTGGTGAGGCTGGTGAACAGGGTCACCCACAGCAGCAGTGCTCCTGGGTGGCTCGAGGGGAAGAACCTCAACAGCAGCCACCTTGATCTGTTCTACTACGTTGTCACGGCTGTGTCATTTTTTGGCTGGCTCAACTACCTCTACTGGGCCAAGCGGTACAAGTACCGACAGGATCCACGGATTCCTACCAAGGCCTCCAAAGATGAGGACGACTCTATATCTATGCCTTAAACTTGAAGCATGAATGGGTCCTTCTCAAAGTTGTTTATATGTATCGCCTATTAGTTCATTGTATGTATCACGAGTTTTCATGGCAACACCATCAATGTGAGAGGGTGTTTGGGACTACTCCCGTCTACTTTTTACAGCAGCTCCATGTTTTTTTAGCCAAAAAGATTCAGCAACACACACCCTGCTCCAGAAAAAAAAATGTGTTGTTGTAAAAACACCTAAAGAGATGTTCCATAAATTCTAATTTTTTGTGGAGCTCTCTATGATGGAGTTTACGGAATAGAGATCGTGCAACAGTCTCAAACAGCCCTTAGTAGTACATGCTAGTACTGAAAACTAATTTTTTTTTGGAGACATCTTTTTATTTTCAGGCTGTGCTATTTCTCCTACAAGAGTGGCTCGCCGTGAGCATATTTTCAAATTACAGCTTCATCACGCTACCCTTGGCCTAGTGGCTCGCCATCAACATCAGCCTCGACTACAGTTTCACCTACCCCGATACCCTTAGCAACAAGGCTCCCCATCGACTTCAGCTTCATGTCACCACCAGGCTACAACAGAAGCTTTGCTCTTTTAGCCATGGAATCATTATTGACAAACACCGCCTCATCATCTTTCTTGGCTCGAGGAGCTCAGTCGTGTACTTTGACGATGAATTTGTCAACTCCTCACTGTGAAGATCGGCTTGTTCTGCCCTCACCCTTGTCGTCACCAATAACATTATCTCAGCATCTTGCTTGGCTCGAGGGTCTCACCTATCTACTTCAGTGATGACTTCGCCAACGCTCCATCATACCTTCAACTCAGGGGCTCACCCACAGCATCGATATCAACTGCAACTTTTCCCACCACAATTTCATCTTTGGGGCACACCATCAGCATTGGCATTAAGCTCAGCCTCATGTTAAACCTTCGATTAGGGGCTCACTGGCAAAGCCAACATCAACTACAACTTCCCCAGCGTACCTTTAGCTCAGGGACTCGCCCTTATTATTAACATGGAATTTAGGTTCTCTCTATCGAACCTTCGGCTCAGGGCTCAGCAATATCTTGTTGGTATCTTTCTTCAAGTATTTAAAATTGGCAATATCCGGCCATATCCAAATTTCCTGGTCCTATTTCCACCACCATTTGTATAATAGGCTTAGGTTTATTTTCCTTATACCTTTTATTCCTAATCCTCTTTTCTTTTTAATTTTACAAATCTTAGTCCACCTCACAAGATAGTACTTTCTTTTAGAGTCAGCCCCTTGCCAGAAGAAGGTCCTCCTGACTTCATCTAGGTCACTGATCACTGTCTTGGGCAGAACATAGATTAACATGAGATAGATTGGGGCACTGTTCAAACTAGATGATATCATAGTTGATCTAACAACTATAGACATCGAAGATCCTTTCTAAATGTCAAGCCTCCTGGCATTTTTTTTTCTAAAAGTGGTAGCCAATCAACCACATGTAGTCTACTAGGGCTTATAGGTACGCCTAAGATACTTGATAGGGAAGTAACCAATCTGGCAATTGAAAATCTCAGCATAAGTAGTAAAAGCCGTGTTATCATAGTCATTGATCATTACAATCTCACTTTTGTTGAAATTGATTTTCAAACCTGCCATCATTTCATACAAGCAGGTATGGGAGTAGTTTCATGTTTCTAGCTCCTGCTAAGCCATGTTTTAGACAAATAATAGTATCATCAATATATTGTAGTACTGCTATCCCTCTAAGAATAATATGTTTAACTAGGGCCACAATCAACATATTATAGAAAGAGGGTCACCTTTGCCTTACTCCTTTATGCCTTTTTATTTATTAGGGGCCAGCTAAATCATTCAACTTAACACTAGCTGTACCACCAGCAACTACTTGCTTGATCTAATTGTACCATGTATCATTAGAGCCTCTAGCTCTAAAAAGAGAAGAGCCCAATTGACCTTGTGATCATAGGCCTTCCTCGAAATCCAATTTCAGAATTCCCATTGCTTATTATGAATGCAAAAGGACACATCAAACTGGATTTGTGGGTTTTTTGGGTGAGACGGCCGCTCCAAAATATGAACCTAGTGCTTCTATGACATTGGCCCTGTTCGCTTGCTTATCAGCCAGCGGTCAATGATATTTTCTCCCCAAAGATCAGCCAGCCAGCCAGCCACCAACAGTATTTCTCTCACAAAGATCGACCCGGCCCGGGGCGACCCAATTTAACACGCCATTGTGTGCCATGACTTGTTTGCCTTCAATATCTCATAGAACTATGAAACTGGTTGCGGATACAGGTATTTCACTATCCAGGCGAGGTGAAAGAATGTAGTGACAGGGTGGTATTTAAAGTGCTCTATGTCGTAGGGATGAAATGCATGAACGGCCTCACATAAGTAGGATGATATACGGTTGTAGTCACAACCAAACAAGCTCAGTTATCGATCATGCATTTTTCTTTTTCTTTTCTGAGATTACACAGTACAACGCAGACGCTCAACACGCACGCACACTCACCCCTATGAACACACGCACGCAAAACCCTACCCCTATGAGCATCTTCGGCGGACCGAAATTCGCAAATCTTGGAGTTCGAAGTCACCACCGGCGCCGCTATCGACGGGACGTCGCCTACCACTTAATGCATAGCGCCGAAAAATCCTCGAAATAAATCCGGATAAAGTGTCGCACCCAGCGATTTGAACCCCCGGGTGGGAGCCCCAACCAATGACCTTTACTTTACCATTGAGCCATGAGCCCCTTGACAATGCATGATGATGATGATCGATCATGCATTTTTCCTTCCTATGCCCTTATCAAAACACATACACATGCATGCACGCACCCACATATTTGGCTGAGCTTTCGGTTGGACTTCACTGATCCACAATCTCACAAGCACTTGTCTAAGCATTTGTCTTAGCCTGACATTGGCTGACCGGCTACTTTCAAAAAAAAAAAAACATTTGCTGAGCGACGAATACACGGCCCTTTAGTGAGAAGAAGTGAGAGGCTGATTGCAAGCCCATGAGACTGATTACAAGCCCATGAGACTGATTACAAACCGGAGAGTTGGCCCACATACTGATTACAAGCAAGAGAGTTGGCCCACAGTGAGAGACTGAGAGCGTAAACACGACCAGTTCAAAATGTTTCTTATTATATTTCTTTTAATTGTAATATAATACTTAAGATTCTTTTATACTCCCTCCGTTTCAAATTGTAGTTCACTTTGGCTTTTCTAGATACATTGATTTTACATTGCACCTAGTTATACATCGTGTCTAGATACATAATAAAATTAATGTATCTAGAAAAGCCAAAGTGAACTACAATTTGAAACGGAGGGAGTATTTCATACTTTCATTTTGAACCTGTGGAAATGTACTACACTTGCACAGTCTGTTGAATTTTTGGCACATTACGTTTCTACCTGAAATGACATCTCCCAACTCCCAAGCGGGTTCAGCTATAACTTCTCTGCATCCAGAATATAGCTAACAGTAGAAGGTCACGCTGAATAAATCAGGAAGACCTACCTGAGCCTTCTCCTCTGATGAAATACACTTTATCTGAACTCTCAGTCCAAACTGCATTCCTACACTGGACCTTACTCCACTGAAACCGTCCACAAGTATAGTTCTTGCTCAGGATTCAGGAACACCAAGCTCAAAGGTGAGCAGCAGGCGTCATCGTAGGAGAAACCGATGGCAACCTTCAAATCGACAGCAACATTCATCGGCTTGGTAGAGGAAAAAGCCCCTCATTTTTAGCTCAACGATATCCTAGTCCTCACTGAATCTCGCGCCACCGGAGTGGAACATGCCAACCAGCAGACCGATCGGCGCAAAAGAGGCGCCGTTTGCGAGGTGTGGAACATGCCAACCAGCAGACCGATCGGCGCAAAAGAGGCGCCGTTTGCGAGGTGCTTCAGAGAGACCACGGTGAACACCTCGTACTCGCGTGAGCTCAGCGTCACAGGCAGCGAGGCGTTCTTGGGCAGGTACACCAGCTCCCCTGAAACTTACACAATTACACAAAGGTTGCTTGTCATTATAGTTTTCCATGCGGCCGTGGCCGAAGGCGACACGACGCCCGGTGTTTTGGCCCGGCCCAAGCACGCCCGCCCCGGTGGTTATGGACCGGGCTGGCCCGCACGGGAGGTCGGGCGGGCTTGGGCCGACCCCTGGGCACGGTGGCATGGCCCGGCCCGCCCGTCAAAAATAGGGAAGGCCCGAGGCGGCCCGGTGAGAATTTTTGCCGTTTGCTGCTGTGTCCGTGAGAGAGAAATGGTGCATGCTCGTGGGACCTGGCCTGCATGCTGCCCCTTTGCCATTTCGTGAGAGGGGGCCCTTGCATGCATGTGTGAGGGAAGTGTATGTGCGTGGGGACCTCGTTCAAGAAATGGGAGTGCAGGCGCTGCTTGCTTGTGCCGCTGCTCTTGGGCTGTCGAGCACAATTGGGCTGGATTAGATGCTTGAAAAAAAAATTACTCACGCTCATGGGCCTCGGGCCGGCCCGTAATAATAGAAAAGGCCGTGCTTGACGGGCCGGCCCGCACAAAAACAGACCACGGGCCGTGCCTGGCCCGACGGCCATGAAGCCCGTAGAGCACGGCCCGTTGGAAATCTATACTTGTGATTGAGTATGTGTCCCTAGCTTGACACTGATTCATTAGAGGGAGAAAAATTGCGCTTTCCTCCAATATTTTTTCTACAATAATTATGTATCTATGAATACTAAATTTTGATTTAATATTAGAAAATTCATAGCAGACTAATTTCAACTCAGAAAATTATGAACCCAATTTCATATTTTTACTGAAACCAACCTCTATATTTCTGAGCTTGGCACCATAATCTAGAGCAGGATTTTAGAGAGTGTGACGTCTCACGTCCCAAACTGTCCAAATTGCCTTTCAACTAAATCATGTGCTGCCAATGCATGCACACCTACAATGGCGACAAAGAACAAGGAAACGGTTGCGTCCATCTGGGTGCTGTCGGTCAAATCGCTGAAGTCGGTTCAGGAGGCTAAGAAGTCACATACCAACTATTGTTGATGGTCCAATGAATCTACACACACAATTGTCGTGATGTCTCCTGAAGAAGACAGTGGTGCTAGCAGCATTGTTAAACCACTTGATAGATGTTGCTAATATGCAATTATAGTTTGAATTATATTTTTCATCTGGATTTTTCCCGTGCATGCCATTATGATTAAGCAATATAAAATATGTTGTCGGTGAAATGTTTTTTATTGCTTGTTAGGTGTGTTACACAATGATCCACGTTTTGTGTCTAGAGAATTTATCTAGTTTTGTATTCTTCATTTCATATTTGTCCTAATTTCAAATTTTAGGCGATTATATAAGATTTAAATAATTCTAAGCAAGAAACTAAAAGGTATAACAAGATTTCAAGAAAAATATGAAGCTGGTTTTCTAAGGTAAAACAAATTTCCTTTGAATGTTATATTAATATAAGATTTAATTTTCGTATTTTAAATGCATATTTTAATTGAATACTCCTTAAAAATTAAATGCATATTTTGTCATGTGCCGTAATTGGGCCAGCCATGGGTGGGCTAAAAGAGCCCAAACGGCCGCCGCCCCGCCTAGGAGGGCGGCTGCAAGCTGCCGCGCTGGGAGGCCGGCGCCCACCGGCGCCGTGGCCCCTCCACCTTCCCCTCGTCTCCGTCTCTACGCGGTAAGACTTTTGGTGTGTAAAAGGGATAAATCAATCATATAAGTAAGACCCTTATTAGGAAATAAATAAATATTGCTTGTAAAAGGTATTCTAATCATATAAGGAAACATTATAGAGATTGCTTAGATTACAAGTCTCACTAGCCGGGCTATATAAGCAAGCGTATGTAATCTCTTAGGGAGACAAGCAATAAAGAAATAGTTTGTGCCTCTCTCTTGCCCAACCGCCGCCGCCGCCCCCGCCCCTCACCGCGTGCCGCGCGCCCCCCTACTGCCGCCACTCCGCCGTTCGCCGCCGCCGCGCCGCTGCCGCCCGTGCTGCTGCCCTCCTCTACTCCAACCGCCGCCCCGCCGCTTCACGCCATCGCCGCCGCCTCGGAGTTCGTTGGTGACGTGTTGCAACCGGCCCAAGCTAACCGGTTTGTGACATATTTATTCTACAAATATTTGGATATTTTAGGGAGAAAATATTTTTACACTCTTTATGAAGTTTATTGATGACTAAACTATCGCGAAAAATCCAATTTGCTTCCCCGTGGCTGACTTGATCATGGCACACCATCCAAAACCACTTTTAAAAAGTGCTAAGGGAGGTAAATCAAATGGTTTTAATAGTCCAATGAGTCTAAAAAAAATCCAATTTTATAATTGAGGACGGAGATCAAGATAACTTTTTCAAATACGGATATTTGTGAAACTTGATGAACCCACCGGGAATAAAACATCTCTTTTTAGCAAAGCTTGAAAATCTCCTAAACAGGCCTTACTGGTCTTGTGGGCTGGGCCACTAGGCAGCCCAACTTTTTTCCATTGAAGTCAGCTACTTCTATTTTTATATACAGCCCAAGTTTGGTTTGGTATTACACGGCTGTTTTTCACTTTTTGTTTTGAGATTATAATACAGTACAAGACAGACGTTCAAAACACGTGCGTCGAGAGCAACATCGCTTACCACTTAAAGGAGAATGTCGGAAAATTCTGAAATAAACCCAGAAAAATGCGAGCACTGTGCCCAAATCGAGGACTTGAACCCGGGTGGGTAGGTTCCACGACCTAATCAACTGATCTATGATCCGACTATACACTGTTTGGTACATAAGATTTTTGGATACATTTCATATTAAATGATTTGTCACCAAATATAGTGCGCTAGTACATACTCACCGTCACCAAACTTACACCACTGGTTTGATCCAATGTTACAAACCGTATGAAAACAAGGACGATTATCAACGTTTATTGTACACAAATCCTTGATGATAATCCTTTATCACCGCTAGTTCGTGTTACCAACCGGTGGTGATGATAGTCACGTTTTCACTATTGGTTTGTGTTACCAACTAGTTGTAAAATCACTTCACCAATGTCGTCAGTGATGATTATGTTGCAGCACAGTACAGCTAATAACTTGTTGGGTCCGCCGACCCTGATGACTTGTAAAAATAGCACTAAAACCCCTCTCATCCAAATGTAAATCACTCTCAAAATAGAGAATCAATACATGTTTTACCCGTCACCTACTACTTGATCCCAATGAGCTAATATTCTAGATTCGCCCACCTAATCCAATTGGATGAAGTTGAACTTTATATGAAAATTGTAGGTCTTGATTTTTCATTCGAATTCTTTAGGATCCCAAAATTATGTTTGAAGTTGTCCTTTTAAAATATTTTTTTCAAACTATCCAAACCATCTCGAATCGAAAATAACCAAAACCAAAATTGTAGATCTCAATCTCGAATGGAGAAACAACCAAACCCAAAAAGTTTATTTTTAGCTTCTCTCACATGCACGGTTTTCTAGGTGAAGCTGAAAATAATATCTCTTAGATCTCTCTTCTCTCTCCCTGTTATCTTCCCTATGTAGTTGTTTTACTAAATGTTTGGAAAACAACTTTAACGTTTCTTGGAACGGAAGCCAAAAAAAAATCTTCACTAGTGAAGCTAAGTTGTATCAAACGTTTAGATAAGAATATACATCTATATTATTTTACATGATGTCATCGGCTTCTTGTAAAATGGCCAAAGATTTACTCAACAAATGCCTAGAGTGAGGGCAAACTGGTTAGTTCTCCACACCGTGATGGTAACAACTGCTTGCAGTTTGTGGCTGAGATTTTTTTTTTTTTTTTTTTTTTTTTTTTTTTTTTGAGGCAGATCAGCTTGTTCCTGATGTTCTCGTCGAAGGCATGGTCACTGCTACAAGCCATATCATGGAGCTTATCTCCCGCCTCTGATGTCATACTTCAAAGAAGTGGGACCACATAGCCAAATACCCATTTTGCTTGGGTTTGGCCACTATGCTTTCACAGCTTTCTCTAGGTATGCTCGCCCAGAACCTTCCATATCCACAATCGATAGGATGCGCTTGCCGTCGGATCTTGCGACATTGCTATGGAACCATAGGTATGCCATAGAGCTCATGTTCCTAGTGTTTTTGTGAAACACATGGCCACGGCTACACCATACTTCAAAGATATGGGGCCACATATATGGTAAACTATCTGTTTTGCTTAGGTTTGACCACAATGGTTTCACGCTTCCTCCTGGAATACTCATCTAGATCCTTCCTTATCCACAATCCATAAGATGCTCTTGCATTCGATCCCACGGCACCACCCACATTATGCCATAGAGCTAATGTTCCTGGTGTTCTTGTGAAACTCATGGCCATACACCTACAAGCCACCGTGGAGCTTTATCTGCCACCTCTAATGCCATACTTTATAGAAGTTGGTTCACGTGGTCAACTACTCATTTTGCTTTGGTTTGACCACAACTGTTTCATGATTCCTCCTAGTACAATCATCCAGAACCTTCCATATCCACAATCCACATGAAGCTCTCCCCGTCTGATACCACGAGACTACTACATTTATAGTGGGACCACATATAGTCAAACTACCCATTTTGCTCTGTTTTGGCCACAACAGTTTCACACTTCCTCCTAGTATACTTGTTCCGAATCTTCCATATCCATAGTCCACACGAGTGTCCGATCCCGCGGCACCACCCATAGGTATGACTTGAGTTAATGTTCCTAGTGTTCTTGTAAAATGCATGGCGCTTGCTACACCTACAAGCCATACTTTATAGACATAGGCTCATATCGTTAACTACCCATTTTGCTTTGGTTTGTCCACAACGGCTTCCTGTTTCATTTTGGTATACTCATCCAGAATCTTTATATATCTACAATCCACAGGATGCTCTTGCATCCGGTCTCATAAAACCGCTGCGGCGCCACATGTATGTCTTGGAGCTAATGTTCCTGGTATCCGTTTATGTGAAACTTTTGCATGGCCACCACTACACCTACAAGCTACCTTCATATATCTGCAATCCACAAGATGCTCTTGTGTCCGGTCCCACAGAACCGCTCCGGCACCATAGGTATGCCTTGGAGCTAACGTTCCTGGAATCCGTTCCTATGAAACGTTTGCACAGCCACCACTACACCTACAAGCTACCTTCATATATCTGCAATCCACAAGATGCTCTTGTGTCCGGTCCCACAGAACCGCTGTGGCACCATAGGTATGCCTTGGAGCTAACGTTCCTGGAATCCGTTCCTATGAAACGTTTGCATAGCCACTACTACACCTGCAAGCTACCGTGAAGCTTATCCCCTTATCCTCTGCTTCTCATAGATTACTTTATTGGGTGGAGCTACATAATCAACTATCCTTATTGCTTCGGTTTTTTGCCACAACGCTTTCACGCTTCCCCAAACCATCCAAAACTTTCCATATCCACAGTCCACACGATGCTCTTGCCATCCAATACCGCGGCGCTGCCACCACAGCGCCACAGGTATGCATGCCTTGGAGCTAACATTCCGACCGACCTCCTATTGCGTGTGTTCTCTATTTAAACTTCATCGGCAGTCGGGATCGGCCACGGGCACACGCATCGGGCGCACCGTGGATCAGGCAATCAGCCAGCCACGTAACTTATAAGTTATAACACTCCAAATTCCCATCCAAAGCTCGTTCTCAAGCTGCCGGCCCATCCCGTCGATATGGCGGGCAAGACCGCTACTGCGGCGGTGAAGCCGGCAACGAGGGCGTACGTGACGCTCCTGGTGGACGACGACGGCGCCGACGATAGCTTCAAAGGCGTGGTGCGTCTCGCAAAGGGACTTCGCAACGCTGGCTCAGCCTACCCGCTGGTGGTGGCCGTGCTGCCCGACGTGCCGGAGTCCCGCCGCCGCGTCCTCATGGATGAGCTGGGCTGCGTCGTCCGCGAGATCCAGCCCTTTCACCCGCTCTACTACTCCAAGCTCCGCGTCTGGGAGGTAATAACCAACCGATGAGCCGATGATCCAACAACACGTTTATTTATTCGATTCGATCGATGTGGCGTAGTTGATCTTGCGATGATATGTATGGTGTGTGTGCTCGATTGCTCAATTGATGTTGTTGTCGTGGCCGGCCGGCCGGGCGCTCGTGCAGTTCGTGGAGTACGATCAGATGATGTACCTGGACGCGGGCTTCCAGGGGTCCTTGGACAACATCCACGAGAAATTCGAGGAGAACGGTGGCCCGCCGCCGGCAGCCTTCGTCGACGCCGACATGTTCGTGTACAAACCCAGCATGGCCACCGCCAGGCTCCTTCTCCACGCGGTCGGCGAGATGATGAGGATGAGGCCCCGCGCACCAGCATCGCCGATCTCGTCATGCTGAGCCCACGCACCACCGTTGCCGACGATCACGTCATGATGAGCCCGCGCACCACCGTCGCCGATGATCACGTCGTGATGAGGCCGCCGAGCACCACCATCGACGATCAACAGCACGCGTCCAGCAGCAGCAGGTGAGAGTAGATCACCATCGTTGTCGAAGCGATTTATCGGTGATCGGCCAGCGTGTGTCTGTGCTTAGCGGTGCTTGGCTTCTTGAATAATCTTGCAGGACTTCCAACCTGGGCTATGATCTGGTGGTAACTGCTGACTGAACATCTAATTTCTTGCAGCAGCCGACAGTTCAGTAACGGCGATGCCACAACAACCAAGCAACTGATGATGACATTCTTCATGGCCGCCGTTACTGTTATTGTCAGCATCTATCTTCACTTTACTAAACCTCTGTGATGGATCACTGGCGTCTGACCTTGAAAAGGCCACTGTCTGTTTCGTTGGAAATCCGCTGGCATGCCCCTTTTTCTTACACCCCCCTGTTCATGAGCACTGGAAATCTGTTTGCTCTTTACCTGGAGTCACCATGACCAGGGAAATGAAATTTGTGCTGTGTAAATCATTTCGGCTGTTAGTGCATGGCTTGTGCATGTTTCGTTACTTAGTCCTGAAATACATTTAAATTGGACACAATTAAGTGAAGAAGTGAGGAAAGATTTTTTGAAAAAAAAAAAAAGAGGGGGCAGTGGCTTGCTGGAATTTTGTGTGGTCAGCATCGGCACCTAGCACTGCCTCTTCCCCCCGCCCCCACCCACCCCAACACCTTAGTCCTACTTTAGCAGCCCGCTTCACAGCAGGGATCCAGTACTTTTCGGCCTACTTTGGCAGTCAGTGGAAATTAGCCCAGGGTCTGTAGCCCCTCCTGAGGAATTTTTTGGACCTTCTGTCCCCCTCGCTACCGCTGGGCAGAAATCCACGTACGGGTAACTACCCCCTGCCGTTCTTTGGCAGCATTTTCCCTCGGAAAATCACCGATCGCTTCCAGCTAGCTTGGACCAAGTTCAATGCAAATAATAATTCAAAAAATGTCTGAAAAATCAGGAAAAAAATCAAGGAAAAAAATAAAAGGAGGTAAATAATATTGTAGTCACTTCGTATTAGTCTCAGGACCACAAAATCACGAAAAATGAAAAAAAAAAAATGATGCATAAGCCTGTGCACCATACAAATATAGAGATCTCACACCTTAAATCAAATTTAACCAACTAGTAGCATTAATATACAGATTGTTCACGCATCTCGAAACTGACCATCCTTACAACCGTGTCTAGCCAAGTACTGCCCAAAATTACCATGCACGGCTTCCACTGAAACATCTAAGTAACACAAATTAATATAAATGGCAATCTCTCATGATCTCGATCACATAATGTTGAGCAAGCCTACACACTTCAGCCAGATCATGCATTTCTTCCACCGATCCCTCTCTGCAAGGAACACAAAGAAAAAAAAGAATAATAGCTTAAAACTGAGTAGTTCACTTATAATTCATAAGTAGCAGTCCACGTGAAGTTCATTGTCCGCACAAATTCACTAGACAAAATCAAAATCAATTATCTGAGAGGTTAGGAGTTTGTGCTTAGGCTGAGAAGCAAACTGAAATATGGTTTGCTGGCTGCATATTAAAAAGTAACATACTGAAATATGTTAACTATGCCAAGTACTAGACTGGAAGTATGCTAACTAGCTACTCCTCTAACAAGAATATAGAACTTGAAAGCAGGCAAGATGCTTTTGGAGGTAAGACAAAGGCTATGAAGTAAAATTGGTGTGCACAAACTAGACTGGCAGGTATCTTTCAATCTTCTTTTCTTGCTATAAGTACGTACACTACAAAGCTCTCAATCCATCAGCTGAACAAACAGCAACTGTGAACATGAAATTAACAGGTTGTCTTACCTTTGTCACTTCATATGGCACTTCCAACACTCCCTCCACCAAGAGCCGTACAAGTTCTTAAGGTTTTACCTGTACTTACTTGTAGTGCAGTTGCAGCTGAGGAGGCAACGACGACGATGCCCAACACAGATGAGAGGTGGCCACCACGCTGGTGTCCAGCATCCGCCCGGCTGCCTTGACGCCGCCCGCAATTGGATCCCCGGTTTTTGCCAGCCCCGCGGCCTCGTCGACCGAGATGGCGAGACCTGCGTGTCCGCTTCACATGTCAGATGAGCGGTCAAGACCAGTGTTTTCGATATCGTTCCAGCTGAAAAAATCCGTGCCCAGCGATAGAAATGAATATCAGGAATTTCGGTGATTATCGGGTTTTCTCGCTGCAAAAGATGTCTAAACTGACTTTAAAGAAATAATAAAATTTGTTTAAAATTTGAATTTCATTGATTATCAGGCCGATATAGCTTAATACTGGGCCTAACCGATAGAAATGAATTTCGCTGATTATTGGGAATTTCGGTCCAAAATTCTAAACCTTGGTCAAGACTAAACTATGCTCCACTAAAAAACAGAGGCAGCGTACGATCGACGTTTGTTTGCCGGGAAAATGGGCAGCCAAAGGAATGAAACGCCGGGCCAGTAGACCTGCCGCGCCATTGACCCTGACCGTGTGAGGCGGGGCTACCAGATCGAGCTAGGTCTATCATGCGAGACTCACTACAGGAAATGGGGACTTCGCCGACCGCCGCAAACGGGTCGGCGAAGGCCAAAAACGGTCGGGCGAAGTTTTCGCCGACCCGCCGTCGGGCGAAGAGCGGTCGTCAAATTTTTGGTCGGCGATGGCGGTTCGCCGACGCCCAAAATTCGCCCGTCGGCGAAGGCCGCCGACCACCAAAACGACGGTCGGCGAAGAAAAGTTGCCGTTAAACGGAGCCGAAGGGGGCGTTACGCCCGTTTCGCCGACCGCCCGTGTCTGCGGGGCGGTCGGCGGGCCAACTTTTCCCTCTTTCGCCGGCCGCCTTGTCGCTGGACGGTCGGGCGAAGGTTTTATACTTTTTTTTTTAATTTCTTCGCCGACCGCCCTCCCCGTATGGGCGGTCGGCAAAGGTGTTTTTCCATTTTTTAAACAATTTCTTCGCCGACCGCCGGGCGTAAAAAACGTCGGCGAAGAACAAATTTTTTAAAAAACGCCCGCCGACCGCCGGCGAAAAACGGCCGGCGAAGGCGGGAAAGGGGCCGAACCGGCCATTTCCCTCCGGCTCGCCGACCGCCAGGGCCAAAAAACGGTCGGCGAAGCCTCCTTCGCCGATCGTTTTGTAAAAGCGGTCGGGCGGCCCCCGAAAAAATTTATTTTTTTTTTTTTTTTCGCTTTCCCCTGACAAACAAACACATATATAATATATCTCACATCCATTCAATCACATAACATATATATATCGCATTGCACACCTCCCAAGCACATGAAACACAACGATATATCACATAAATAAGTTGCACACGCCCAACAACATGTCCACAAGTCCAACATCGAAGTCTCACAAGATAAACAAGTCCACAAATGATCTAGACAAGTCGCGGGGAGTCTCACAAGTTCATGCAGGTGGCGGAAAGGTTGGGAAAGGCGGAACTTGATGGTTCGGGGACGGGAAGCCTTGCTCAACACCTAGAGCACCTGCAAAGGGCTGATTCGACCCCGCCGATCCCGAGTGGAAGCCTTGCGCAAAGAAGACAATGTTGCGGGTGTTAGACATGATTATTTGAAACGAAAATCGAAGCTCTTGCTATCATACTCACGGGAGTACCCGTAACGGGCTGAAACAAATGGGGAACGACCCGACCTAGGAGCCCAGTGGCGAGCCAATCCACCGCCGTGGAAAGGAACCTAGTAAGCTCCTCGAACTTGGCCGCCATTGCCGCCTGCTGGGCCTCCACCTCCTGACGGCGCGTCCTTTCCTCTCTGCTAGGCCGCCGGGCGAGCTCGCCGGGCCTCGCCTCAAGGGGCACCGACACGGCCCCGTGCCACGCTCGCTCCGGGCCGTACGGGGAAGTCCGTGTCCGCTCCGTGTGCTCGGACGTCGGAGAGTCTCATGCGGAAAGCCGCCGACGATGCCGTCCGGCGACGCCCAACCTCCGTGCTTCTTGCCTCCAAAGTCGCCATGACGATGTCCGTACAATGTCATGGGCGCCCTGGATCGTAGTCCTCCCCATATTTCCGCCGAGTCGCGCCGGTGTACTCAACGATCCGTTGGCCCACACCGGAGTTGCTGCACGCCTCGCCGGTCATTGACGTCATAGGAAACATCGAGGCGGCCCTCTTCTTGTGCGCCATGCGCCAGGCACGCGCCTAAGTGTGCAGGTCCGGCCGGATGTGTCTTCACCGTGAGAAACAAAGGAAGAGGATTAATGAGTCATGTGAGAAACAAAGGAAGAGAAACAAAGAAAAACGCTTACCCATAATTCTTTGTACTCCGCCGCAGCTCCGACCGCCTTGGTGGTGTGATGGACCTTGCATCACCAAACGCGTTTTTCCCGCATCGTCGTGCACCTTTTGCCACTCCTCCGTGAACCACTTGTCCACGAGCTGATCCCAGCAATCCCCATGGACGCGTAACCAAGTCGGCCTCATCTACATGTCATGAAAATATGTCGATTAGAAGATCACATTAACTATCTCAAAACAAGCACCGCGTAGTGTTGTTCATGTACCTCCAAGAACTGCTTCGCGGGTCAACATCTTAGTCCTTGCATCCTCCTTTGATATTTTCGACCGACCACCGTTGCATAGTAGTTTATGATGGCCTCGGGCTTTTGCATCCAAAGCATATCGGTGACGCGTTTTTTTTGCGGCGCGTTCTCAAGCACCCTTGCAGGCTCGCTCCTCCCTGTCCTTCCTCGCATTTGAAGAAGTTCTCGCATACAAATACAATATCAAATTCATGGTTTCAAGAATGCGATGTATTCGAGAAAAGGCTTTGTGCGCGAGGTCGAAGTTACCCAAAACTCGTGAGCACCCGCTTCGCCTTGTGGGTGTAGTCCGAGTCTTCTCCTTGGTAGTAGGCTGCCCAGCCAGCGGCCGCCCCTCAGATGCCCGTGGTACGTGACGACGCCGCCCGGTAGTCTTTGCCGCACAAAGAATCCGATGATGCCGGGCGGGCTTATGTGAGTCACCGCCCGACACAACGATCCAGCTCCCCGCATAATGAAGAAACGATATTAGTTTCACTCAAAGTAGGCATAATGAAGACATGAAGTAGGCATAATGAAGACAATGAGGCACGATCTAAATCTACTTACTTTGTCCCTTGGGGGCGAATCACGTATGGCGGTTGTCGAGCGGAGCCCGAGGGGAGTCGTGAGGGGCCTCGCAGTAGACCTTCGCGACCCTTGCCGCCGCCGAGTCCGAACCCCCCCGGAGGGGTTGGAGCCACCGAGACGCAGCCCTCCCCGCCCGTCGGTGACGTCGGGCGTCGGCGGCGTCGTCGCCCCCGCACGGTGGGTCTGGCTGGGCACCCCCGCCGGGCGAAGGCGCCACCCGCTCCTCCTCGCCGTCCTCCTCCTCCACCTCGGGCACGGGCGTGGGAGCCGGAGGCCTCGACACGAGGAGGCGCCTCTGTGAACTCTCCGCCTCCTCCGCCGGCCTTGTCTTCGTCTAGTTGTAAATCCTGGTCAAGGCACGGGGCGACCTCTCGGGTCGTCGACCTCCACGACCTCCACGACCTCCTCCCGCCATCTTTGTCCGATCACCGTAATCAAAACATAAACAAGGCATAATTAGATTTACATGCATTGTAATCAAAATATAAATAAATAAGACATAATTACAAAGAAAACAAAATAACATAGTATTACATGTATTAGAAGTAATCGGGATCATCGTCCGCTGGAGCGTTTCTCCGCTCGTCATCGCTGTCAACATTGTCAAAATCACTAAGAGAATCTGAACTTGGATTGTTGCCTTCATTGACCGTGCTCAATCTGTCTAGCATAGCTATGTCCTTCAAGTCGAACACCTCAACGCCGTCATCGTCATCCTCGACGCGTTTCATCGCCTACTTCCATTCCTATATCTCCAAATAGGTCTATCACAAAACTCCCTGGCAGACCCTCTTCTTGATAGAACTCTCCCTCATATGTGATTGGGTTGATCAAGTTATAATCTTCATCATTTGGGACGGGTAGTTTACCATGTGGCGCTACCTTCTGCACAACCTCCAAACCCTTAAGATAATCTTTGTTTTGGCAAAGCATATGGCGGGTAATAAACCCGCACGGCCCGTTGAGCCACAATGTATATATCGGATCGTGGATACACGGAATCGGGTCGAACCGACTAGCCCAATTGCCGGTGTATGCGTTTAGTAAATTCGTGGTCGAACCAATGACATTTGAATATCACAGGTTTAAGATGCGGTGCCCCATAAAATGAAAGCTCGTATATTTCTTCGACTACGCCATGGTACTCATTCCCATTATTATCGGCTCGTTAGCACGCCGGCCGTTTGTGGTACTTCGGTTGGGTCGCCCCGTTCGTAGCTTGTCGTGTGGAAACGATATCCATTCACATCATAAGCGCTAAATGACCTAACCCTCAAATCACGGCCGTTTGCAACAAAGAATTAGCTCGCCACGATAGAGCGATCGGTTTGGGCCCTTCTCTTGAACCACGAAATGAAATCGGTTCTCGTGGTCCGGCACCTTGTGAAAGAAGAGTATCAATTTCGTGTGGCTCTCGCATCCCTTGATAAAGACCAAGTCTCATGAATGAATTCACGTTTGTGCGGATCCACCTCGGGTGAGTTCGTCAAGACATATAGCATGATATTGTGCCACTCTTTGTTGCTCAACCGCTTAATGGTAGATGCACCGGCGCTTCCGTATTGACCTTGGAAAAGGCCGAGCTTCGACCGATTTTTAAATCGGCATTGTAACGGGGATTTGATCATGCACGCTAGGAATGTTCTCTCGTATAGTACTTTTCTCGTGAAGTTTGACACCTCCTCCACAACGTATGCCTCGCAAGCCGACGGCTCGATTCGGCTTTATTTCTATATTTTCTCGCGTACACTCTTTAGAGTTCTCTCGATTGGGTAGCACCAATGGTATCGCACGGCCCCCCCATACGTACCTCGTCACGGGAGGTGCACAATCATATCTTTGCATCGACAAGAAGAAGCCGGGTGGGAAGATTTTCTCCAACTTACGAGAGTAACACACGTCTTTTCCTTTTCCAACCTGTCTACAAACGGTCCGAGATCGCCTTTGCACACAAATTGGCGGAAGAAATAACTCAACTCGCCGGCACTAGCCATACATTCTCGGGGACAAAGCCTCGAACCATCGTGGGAAGGAGCCGCTCAATCCATACGTGATAGTCATGACTCTTCATCCCATTGACTCGCATAGTAGTTAAATTGACTCCCCTCTTCACATTATGTGCATACCCATCCGAAAACCTCGGGGTCTTCATCCATTTAAGTACCTCCTTTCTGTTTTGGCTAGACAAGACGAAATCAACATTGGGCCTTCGCCATCTCTTGCCGCCTGCTGGAGGCCTCATCTCTTGATTTGGTCTATCGCAAAGTTTTGCCAGTCCACTCTAGCCTTAGGGTTGTCCTTAGACTTTTCGGTGTCCATGAGTGTGCAAAAAAAGTGCTTCAAATGATATTCTTCTCGCAGTGCATATTGTCAAGGTGATGTGGCACAAGAAGGTCATCATGATAGGGGAGCCTCTCCAAGCCCGACTTATGAGTCCACATATGCTTCGCCGACCATACCCCACAAAACCACCACCTTGTTTATTGGCCACAAGAGACTCTAGCCGAGCACGGACCTCGGCACCGATCTTCATCTGCGGTTGAGGTTCTGTCACTCGACCCCTTTTGTAAAGTTCTTCGTGTCTTGTCTGAATGGATGGTTAAGAGGCGGCCCGGCGATGTAGGTCGAACAGCGAAAACTTACCACCGCCGCAAACCTGATGAACATCGGACTTTCCTTGCATACTTGGGCACGGGAACTTTCCATGAACACACCAAATGAGAACAACCCATACGCCAGAAGTCATGAATTGAGTAATCGGTACCAAACATGCATCTTGAACACTTGTCTTCGTAGCTCTGGCCGTATGTCCATACGCCTTCATCCCAAGCCTTGATCAATTCATCGATCACGGGCTCTATAAACACACCCATCTTATTCCCGGATGGCCCTAATTATAAGCGACAAGAATATGGTGTCCCGTTGAAAGGCGACACCGGGGGAGATTCGGGGGATAACGAATCACGGGCCAACAAGTGTATGGGGCCGTACTCATTCCATAGGGATTGAACCCATTCGCTGCCGGGCGACACGTACATTACGCGCCTCCATTGCTTTCTCGGGATGTTTTCCATCAAAGTATTGCCATGCTTCACCATCCGATGGATGTATCATCTTGTCCGGAGTGTATCGCTTGCCATTTTTGTGCCACGTCATCCGCTTTAGCGGATTCCTCGGTCATATATTGTCGTTGAATCCTCGGTACAAACGGTAGGTACCGTAGAATTTTTTGGCGACTTTACTCGCTTCATCCGACCATCTCCGCTTGGGACCTCTTCGTACCTAGAGGCTTTGCACTTTGGACAGTGCTTTGCATCGGCGTGCTCTTTCCTAAATAGGACACACCCATTCTCGCAAGCATGTATGCGCTCATACGGCATCTTAAGTGCCGTAAAGAGTTTTTGGGAGTCATACATGCTCGATGGTAGGTTATGGCCCTTTGGAAGCGGGGTGCCAACAATGGACAACATCTTATCGAAGCCCGCCGACCGATGTTCAATTCGGACTTCAGCCCTAATAGCGACAAATGCCATCCAAATTCGCGAAACCGTTGTGTTCTCATGAAGGGGTTTCGCCGCCCGGAATCCAACATTTCATAGAAATTCTTTGCCTCCTTCTCCATCGCCTCCTTGTCACGTGCTTCGTTGAAAAGTCCTTGGTGGACATCATCTAACATATCTACAACCCCGCATCACCATCACAATCGCCGAGGCGTGCTCTCACCTCCTCCTCTCTCATACGTTGTGCTTCACCATGGTATACCCGCATTTCGGTATAGTTCTTGGTGAATCCAAAATCTAGTAGATGACGGTGCATATCCTTTCGGTGACTCTTCTCGTGTTGTCACATTTACTTCGCAGGGGACACCAAACTAGCAAATGACCACGAGCACGGCGTTGCCCCATACCATTTCAAGAACTCATTGGTCTTGTCCATCCATTCTTCGTCAAAATCACGCTTACTTCTCCAACCGTCGTACATCCACCGGCGGTCGCCCATCCTTTAGCAACCACGAATTCCAACCATGAGTTCGATCTACATGGCGCTCCTACTCTCTAATAGGCGGGGATAGGTCCTAATCCCACCCGCGGATCGCGTGATCGGCCGGTTTCCATACTGATCCGGCCGAGGCAGATTTCGGAAGCACCTCCCCGCTGTTCTCGATACACGTCCCGAAGGGAGAGTGTGCATCCGGAGAACGGTGGGGAGGTGATGCCGAAACTCGTCGCCCGACCGAACGGGACATGGAAACCCGACCCATCTACGCATCCGTGGGCTGTCCAAAAATATGGACAATCCGAAACGGTCACGGTCGTAGATATGCAAAGAAATGCATACCTCCAACCGTATCTCTTTCGACGGAGAGACGCCTAACTAGGTTACGCGACATACGACCATGCGACCGAGCGGGAGATATTCATACCTAGGGTGGAGGGGGTGAGGCGAAGCAAAGTGCAGTCACACCCGCAACGCAGAGGAAGGAGATCGGGGACGCTCCACCACTTCGACGGGCTCTTTTATGCGAAAGAAAAAAATATGAGATAAATTCGAAATTTTGGCGTAACCTCCCCTACACGGGAGGCTTTTCGATACCTGAAAAAAAAACATGGCACGATGGCCAACATCCACATATCCATATCCATATCCACATCCATATCCACATTCTCAACTAGGGCATCCACTAACATATCCATATCCATATCCATATCCATATCCATATCCATATCCATATCCACATATCAACTACTACCACTAGCTACTAATTGCTTCATGCCATACCTTTGTGCGGTCGGTGGTCGGGGTGGGTGGTCGAGGTGAGGACGGCCGCGGCCGTATGGCGAGGATGGCGCGGAAGGGTCGACCACGGACAACGGCGAGCACGGTCGGCGTCGGCGACCTCCTCCTCCTTCTCTTCCCTCCTTCTCCTCCTTCTCTTCCTCCTCCTCCTCCTCCTCCTCCTCCTCCTCCTCCTCCTTTCCTTCCTCCTCCTCCCCCCCTTCCTTCCAACGGGGCGGGCGGGCCGGGGCCGGGGCCGCGCCGGGCGGCTTGGCCCATACCTTGCCGGCCGCGGCGGGCGGGCGGCGCTTGGCGGCGCGGGCGCTGGTGGCGGGCGGGCGGCGCTGGGGGCGCGGGCGGGGCCGGGGGGAGGGCGGGATGGGGGCGCGATCGCGGGGGAGGCGGGGGGGCGGCGGCCCGGCGGCTCCGGCGGCGGCGGCCGGAGGCGGACGGGGCGTGGCGGCGAGGCGGGCGCGGGGCTCGGCCGTGTGTGTGTGTGTGAGTGAGTGAGTGAGTGAGGGGAGGTGGGTGTGGATAACGTTTTTTTTATTTTTTTAACCGAGCCGCCCGGATGCGGGCGGCCGGCGAAAGCTGACGCCGCCGACCGCCCCCCGATCCGGCGGTCGGCGGGCTTTTTTTTTTCAGCCTTGACGCGGGGAACGGGCGGGAAACCACGTCGCCGACCGCCTCGACACGGCGGCCGGTTCAGTTCAGGGCGGTCGGCGACGATTTTGGTTTTTTAAAAATTGCCTTAGCCGACCGCCCTCGTGTGGGGCGGTCGGCGAAGTGGCCTTCGCCGAAAGCAATGTTTTGCTCGGCAAATTTTTTTTTTTTTTTTTTTTTAATTTTGACTTCAAAATTTTTCTGTACCTTAGTTAGAGTGTTTACAAGAACATATCAAAAAAATGGGACATTTTCCGCACGTTTTACTATTTTTAAATAGTTTTCTTCTTTTACTCGAATATTTTTTCCCACCTAAAATTTGAACTGCAGTACTTAGAAAAAAGGAGTTATGTGATAGAAAAATAATATTCTTGTTTGTTAGTATATTTTGAGCCCTCATCTATGGACACGTGAGAAAATCAAAATATCTTATATGCGAGACATTCCGATTACAGTGCGCGAGATTCATTTTAAAATTCTAAAAAAAGAAAACGAAGTCGAAATTCATGAAATTTGACGAGGCATCGTTATATTGCATGTTTAAGCTGTGGAAAAAATTTGAAAAGGTTTCATGCAAGTTTGCATCCCGGACTTCTGAAACCTAGACATCTCAACTAGAGTTTTACGCGTCACATGCTAGAGATGTCTCCGTAAGTGCCACCCGAGATGCAAACGTCCGCGAAAATCGACTCAAACTTTTTTCATAGTGTACACATGTGATATAAGGACAACTCGTCAAGTTTCATGATTTTTCAACTCCGTTTGAATTTTATAGAATTTTAAAACGATCGATCCGCAAGTGAGTCGACGTGTTTTCGCGCACAAGATATTTGAATTTCGGTGCCCGGCCATGGATGAGGACTCAATATGGACTCACAATCATGTTTATCATTTTTTGAATCATTTACACCCATTATTTGAATCACTTGCGGTTCAAATTTTAGTTTTCGAAAAAGAAATTCAAATATAACATGAAAACCCATAAAATATAGTAAAAAGTTTTAAAAAATCCCAAACTTGAACAATGTACTAAATATACTGTAGCTAAGACACACAAAAAGTTGTGATAGCAAATTCAAAAAAAATTTATACTTAATGAAAGACCGAAAAGGTGCTCGGCGAAGGCAATCTTCGCCGACAAACCGGAGGTGCGGGCGGTCGGCGAAGAGTCTTCGCCGACCGCCGAGGTGCCGGGCGGTCGGCGAAGATCCAGCCCTCGGCGCTTTTTGTGTGCCACGTGGCGTGGCGGGCAGCGGTTTTATATTTTTTTAAAAAAACCGCCCGACCAACCGGGACGGGCGGTCGGCGAAAGATGTTGATCTTTCGCCGGCCGCCACCGCGGTGGGGTCGATCGGCGCGCTTGTAGCGCCCGATTTCCGTTACGATACCGTTAAACGACGGCCGGTTTCTTCGCCCGGCCGGCCGTGATCGGCAAAAACGGCTTTACCAAGCGTTGCTCTTCGCCGACCGCCGGCCGGGATCGGCGAATCACGCCCGGCCGGTGAAACTTTTGCCAAGCGGCGGTCGGCGAAAAATCTTCGCCGACCGCCAACTCGCGGCGGTCGGCGAAAGCGGTGCGACGGTCGGCGACGATCCGAGCCTGTAGTGGCCCGGTGGCACATCTCAAGACCGATCTTGTAATTTTCCACGGATGTGACTACCAGTATATATGTTGAAAAGTCGACCTTGGTTGACACCGCACTTGTTTGATTGGTGAAAAAGGAACTAAAAGTGTTACAAGAATCGTCACATCAAATCCTTTTACGCATAAATGAAGTGCGAGACGGATCTTTTGAGCCTAGTTAGTTCATGGTAGGACAATAATTACTAAATACAAACGAAAAGTGCTATAGTAGCCGAACCCAATATATTTTTTTTTTTGAAAGCGTGGATTGTGCACGTCTTTGCATTAAGGGAAATCGAGTTTATGATTACATCCTACTTACTCTTTAGCGAGATGCCATCAAGTAAGAAGGTCACGCGCCGAAACAAGACGCCGGGCTTAAACGGCGCAACAAGCTAGGATGTACTAAGTCCGGATAACTAGATGTGCGACTAAAGAGAGCGTGCTGGTTCGCCCCGCACGCTCCTCGCCCAGCTCAATGAAGGAGCCGGGCTTCATCGGCGGAAAGAGGTCCCCGACCGTGAGTCTGCTCCGGGAGGGCATGTCGGACGAGAAGCGGTCGTGGGAAGCGTGCAACCAAGATTGGGTCCGGAGTGGTTAGACGGATCGTCCGGTCTCTTCCCCCGCTCCACTTGTTCAGGAGCACTCGGCGGGCTTGGCGTTCCTGGACGTGGATCCCCTCAGAGATCGGACTTCGCAGCGAAGCCGAGCCGCGTGCAAGTAGTGGTCGCCGTGTACCGGGGTGGGATGCACGCCGACGAGGCGGCAACTATAACAGAGGGCTCCTTGATGGGGGCGACAAGGGAACCTAGGAAGGCGGCAATCGAAGCCTCGGTGGGCGGCGCGACCACCATAGGCGCCCGGTAGTGCAGGAGCAGCACATGGACCGCCATCCCCACAGCGACATTGTTGTCCGAGATGACCTGGGCGCCGGAGGAGGAAGTGTGGAGCGGTCGCCCCAACGGTCTCCTCAGCCCTCATTGCCGAGAAGGTCTCCCCGGGTGGGAGTAGGGGAAGACAACTAGGGCAGAGGCCCGCGATCGACGAAGTCTTCGGCCGCATCCTCCGCTAGGTCGCCCCCAACAAGCTCGACGTTGGCCGCAGGCGGCTGTAGCTCCGCGAGCGCAAGGTCGGCCCACCAAACGCAGGGAGGCGAAGGTGGTACGGACTGTAGTGGAAGGGGTGGCACTAAGGTGGACGGAGGCGTGATGAGGGAGGCCGCGAGCTCGTCGATCATCGGGTCCACTCGGCGCAGGGGGAACGACGTCCACAAGCAGGTCTTGCGCGAGCGGGTCATCGGGCACGGTGTCGTCGTCCACCCGGCAATTGGCCTAACGCGAACACCCAGCCAGTAGTGGGGCTGAAAGCTAGATGATCAGGCATAGGATCCGCCCACGAAGAAGGTAGGTGTCGGCGCCCCCACCCCCCCTGGGACGCCATGCCGGACACACGGCCGACGGCGGCTTTGGCGATCATGAGCACCGCGTGTAGGGTCCTAGACATGGCATCAAGGCCCCAACGCCATGCTCACGGAGGAGTGCTTTGTGGCGGGAGGCAGCGGCGATGACTACAGGTCCTCACCCTATGCCTTGTCTTTGTGGTAGATGAGGCGGCGGGGCAGGGGGGCGGAGCAGCAGGCGGCGTCGTGATCCTCGGTCGTGCAATTGAAGCACGGCCGACAAGGGATGGCAGCACAAAGCCGCCGGGCGACAAGTCTTTGGGCGAGGCACGCCATCGCCGACGCCAGCGCCGGCTGGACGAGTGAAGCTCCGTCGTCGGCGATGGGCGTTGACGGCGAGGAGAGCACTCGGCCGATCGCGCGCGCCACCCGACGGCAAGGTCGGCGGGCGGTGGCCAAGCCGCTGGTGGGCGGGGGACACGCTGGCCGACCAAGGGCCGAGCCCTACGCTGGGCCGGATCCGAGCCGTAGGGGCGATAGCGGAGCTAGTGGACGGCCGATGACGGGCGATGCCGTTTGTGCTGGATGGGCGGGATCCGCGCCCGAGGGCATCGTCCATGCTGATAGAGGCTTGGGGTTGATCACCGGACCCTCGGCGTGGTCCACCACGGTGTGTCCCCGGCGAGTGGGGATAGAGATGCGGCGCGCCGCCGCGACGGGCGTGGGGGCCTCCGGCTCGACGAACTCGTCCTCGATGTCCAAGCGGTCGGAGAAGGAGCCGCCAACCCACGGCATACCCTTGGGTCTCCCAACGGAAGGGACGGGGCAGAGGTAGACGCCGACGCCGTCGAAAGCGTAGTCGGTAGCCGAGTCTCGGCGCCGCAGGTGAAGCAGGCGGCGACTTGGTCGGAGCAGAAGAACGCACGAACACAACATCCGCATGTTCCGACGGCGAAACCTCGCAACGAGCCGGCCGAGGAGCCCCACACACACGTTCCAGGCGAACTCGGCGGGCGCGGCTAGAATGGTGGCGCTTAGAGGGTTGTATTAAGAAGAAACAAATTGTGCGATGAAAAGCAACAGCAAGACCAAGACAGCTGGCTAGTAGAATGTCTTGGCGCGGACGCGCCCGCCCGCCTCTCCGGATTTGGATCGCGAAATGGCGCCTTGGCGGCCGACGGTGATCGCGGCGTGGGGTCTCGCCATCGTGGGTCCCGGTAACCCGGGGCATCGGAGCGGTCTTGATCTCCAGGCATATATATATTAATATTGAAATTCTAAACAATCATTTGTAGATTATAACTCATTAATTAGTTGTGTGCAGCCATTAATAAAAAATACATTTACCATGGCCAAATCTGTAACCATTGATATGCTATTGGGCGGTTGTAAAATTGATAGATAACCAAATAAATCATTCGAATGATAATATAATAATAAATAGGTAGTGCCTTTTAGAAATATATAAGAACAGCAACATGACTCACAACTTACATAGGCTGTTGCAGACGACGCGGCCGCAGCCAATGGCGGTGGTGTCGCTCCACACCACGTGCGTGTAGTGGCCGCAGCCGAGCGGCCCCAGCGGCGACGAGCAGCTGTTGCTGTCGTGGTCGTAGTACTCCTTCGCCGCCACCCAGTCGGCCACGATGTTGGACGCCGACCAGTCGCCGCACCGCCAGATGTTCTCGCCGTAGGCCCTGGGAGTGCTCGAGCGCGCAGTCGCTGGCGCGCTGGTCCGCCCAACTCTGCGCGTAGGCGGCCAGGGTGTCGTCCCATGACACCGGCCCGACGCTCACCTCGCCACGTGCCGCGTTGTGCAGCTCAACATAGTCCTGCGGCGAGTTCTGTGCGGTCACGACCACCGCGGCCATGGCGAATGCCATTGCTAGCCACGCAAGCTTCGATGCCATCATTGCTATATAGTATAGCTCGATCCTGGAACTAATGAACCTTGTGCTTGTTATCGCTGCTGAGCTTGTTGCGTCTGCCTCATGGCCCGGGTAGGCTATTTATAATACATCGAGCAACTAGGGACGAGGCCGAGGTTAGTTTCAGCAAGTTGTGATTATTGGTCAGATTGCACGCACCGAGTCAATGGTTGCGCACGTGTACAATTTGCAGCACGCGAGTTCTACAATATGTGGTCAGTCATTGGTGCACGACATCGGTGAAGGATTTCCAAGCAAGGACGCCCATTCAGTTGATTTGGATAGACTTGGCACTTGTGTGTTCCTCTAAGGATTTTGTTATTGTAGCCTTTCCGAAAGCCTTTTTAATTCATCTGTTCTTCTAAACATTGTTGTGGAGCAAGCCCTTTTTTTTCCTATATATGCACACACAAAAAAAGTGCAGAAGTTCATTGACTATCTAGGCATCAAAATCGAAATCAAATATGGACGAAGTCGATATAGTGTATCTTGATTTTTCCTTGTCATCAAAAGTATGAAATAGTGATGCGTAAAACTGAATTTTGAAATCAGTTTAGCTGATCAAGTGCTGTTTTTTATTCACGCGTGTAGCTTTCGTGCTTGAATCAACGTACCATATACAGTATGATATGTGCAGTTGATAATTGCCATCCTGAATATTCCAGCACATTGACTCCACCAATCCATATTGTCATCAATTCGAAGAAACTCCAGATGTGCCGGAAAATTGGTACTACCACAATGGTAGTTGTTAACTGCACACATATATGGCACATTGATTCAAATTTTGGAGTTCAACGAACAAAGTCGAAAAAATCAAACGGACTTCTCTAGAAGTGACCGGACACTGGCTCCAATGCGTCCGGGTCGTTTGCAGCGTTCGTTACAGGCGTCTCTAGAAGTGACCGGACGCTGGCTCATGTGGCGTCCGGTCCAAATCCGGTCGTATGCGGCGCTACAAAGGCTTCTCTCGAAGTGACCGGGCCGCTAGCACCGGCCCGTCCCGTCCGTCGGTCCGGTCACGCGTCGGGGCTAAGCTTCGATCCCGAACCGATTTCGTTTGTGATCGGTGTTTGGAAAGGTTTGGAGATTGGAAACGCATCTATATGGTTTCCTAAGGGGATTAGACCACCCCCTCTATATAACGAGTTCATGGCAGATTTGATCCCATCTACATCCAATCGAAAGTGTACCATTGGCACGTATTGCATTAAGAGAAATGAGAATGTTTATATTACATCCTAATTGTCTTTCTTAGCGATTTGCGGAATCCCATTAGATGACACACATACAAATGACACCGGCTAGAACGGTGACGCTTAGAGGGTTGTACTAAAAAGGAAACTGTTGTGCGACGAAAAAGCAAAGACAAGACCAAGACAGCTGGCTAGTAGAATGTCTTGGCGCGGACGCGCTCCGCGTGCCTCTCCGGATTTGGATCGCAAATTGGCGCCTTGGCGGCTACACAGTGACTGCGACGTGGGGTCTCGCCATCGTGGGTCCTGGTAACCCGGGGCATCAGAGCAGTCTTGATCTCCAGGCATATATATTAATATTGAAATTCTGAACAATCATTTGTAGATTATAACTCATTAATTAGTTGTGTGCACCCATTAATAAAAATACATTTACCATGGCCAAATCTATAACCATTGATATGCTATTGGGCGGTTGTAAAAATTAATAGATAAGCAAATAAATCAGTCGAATGATAATATAATGATAAATAGGTAGTGCCTTTTAGAAATACTAGGGAACCTCACCAGCGTTGTTCTTTGCGGAATTAAGAAAAATGCAATGATCATAAGAGAGAATTTCGCAACCTCGCGCATCTGATCATAAGAGAGCCGCGGGTATTGTTGAAGGGTTGAATTGTAATTATTAAGAAATACGATCAGTACGAAATACGATCATTGGCAGATGATCAATCACTTTAACTTTGTCCTTCATGCATTATTTCGAGATGAACTTTGAAAGCTTTCTGCATTAAGAGATTGCACAATATAAATTTGGAGTCTAATTAGAAATAATCAATACTGCAAAAAAAATGTATAGCATGTCGACGGCTTTCATTAAACCTTGATCAGGGAAAGATTGAGAATAGAGAGTGCAAGGAAGCTCAGGCACATATAAACATTTTAAAAGTAACATTCTCAATCGCTGAAAAGAAAATTTGCATAACTATGAGCACTGATTAATTAGTTCAAAACCTGTCACGATTGACCTTAAATCCAGTACTAAATCAGTAAAAGATTGTCGAGCAACCAAGTGCACACCCGTTATGGTTTGACTGTGACAATAAAAGAAAACAATTTCATCACCGCTTGGGGGCATGATTGAGAGCAATGTCTGCTTCAGGCAAGGGGATGCAGTCCTGCAGCAGGGAACTTACATTCTGTTGCATTATATTAAGGATGACCAACCATTTGATCATGATCTCGTCAGTAGTTAGCATGTATGGCAGTACCGAGTTTAGGTGCTAACTGACCTCCTCATAAAAGAAGTGCTCATCACAGAGTTCAAGAATGAGGTTTTCCCATCGCTTCCCAATTTCAGTACTTTTCTCACGATCCTTGAGGCCATCAAAAGGCCCAACATATGAGCCATCCAGCATACTGATGTAGTTTCTGCCTCTGTTATCACAGGAGAAACATATTTCAGACCCTTAAAGTTAATCTATTTGGCACTTGAAAACTCTGCTACTTTCAACAACATGAAGGTTACCAAATGAACTCATCAGCGGAGGAAGGAATGAGCAGTATGTACCAAAAAGATGTCAGAAATTAGGAAATAGAGACACATATATTTTGTAAGGAAATCTGTTCAGGCAGGTAACGATACATAGGCCATAGGACGTATGAATGTGCAGGTACTGAAACTTTTCATGAATCCTTTGATCCAAAGGGGGCCTTAATGTCTTTGTGAACCTATTTCTGCAAACTTCGTTCGTCCTTTCAGATCATGTACAGAAGGAAATTGTTGGTAGGTTTGTAGTCGAACTTGAGCAGGCAATGTTGAAGTAGGTAAAATATTGTCATGAACAACTGGCGATTTGTCTGAGCTATTGCCTATATAAAACAAAATACCTCAATTGAGGGAAAACATTTTTTTTTACGGTGGGCATGTAAGATGGGAAAAATACTAACCTTCTATAGATATGAATGGTTGGTCTGAGCTCCATCTTTTGGTACTACAATCCAGTATGGTATGTCACTTAGAATTATGCAATCTTGGGCACTCTTGAAAGAATGTATAAGGCAGACTGAAGTTCTGTAAGCTAACTAAAAAGAAATCAACCTGAAATCCATGACAAAGTAATCGATGTCAAATGTAAAGGCAGCACCCAATCAACAACCGAATGCGTTGACAATAATAGGACAACAAATCATCAAGCTACAAAGAATACTACTTTTGTATAACTAAATTAAAACAAACAGACAATCCATATTGCTTTAGAGCGTCAGCCAAGGAGGCGATGAAGGGATCTGATACCTGAGAGAGAAGGGGATGTTCAGCCTGGAGCACTTTTCGGATGTGGAAATCACACAACCCAAACACCAAGCAGATGAAGATCAGACAACAGATCGAGATGGAGGAGGAGGGGGCATGAACATCGGTGTTAGGACGACGGCGAGGTACACTTGGGGAGCACATGTTTGCTGGCAGAGATGAGGATGAACCTCAGAGCCGCCAAAGCGGATAATGTGGATCAAGGCGACCATTATAAAAAATTAAGAGTTAAGTAAGGTGACCATTATCTCCCTGCAGAAATCAAATAGTACAGAATACAAACAAACCATACATGTCTGAGATGCCACACATCAAGAGGAGTATGTGTGTGTTAGTTTCAGTACATCTGAGTGAACTGAGCAAAGCCCAAATCGTAGCAGCCTGCTGTTGTAACCAAGCACAAAATTGATCCAATAGCACATATGAAAGAAACCATTCAGGCAATTCTTTAAGAAAAATAGGTGTGATAATGATCTTATCCTGATAAGATAAGGTGGAATTTTAAGACTCACCAGAGATGGGAAAAGGAGTGAAAGTAGTGCAATGCAGCATGTCACAAAAGTGCTACATGTACGGGCTGCAGTGGCACAGGAGGTTTCTGAAGATGAAGGCAATCCATATTTAAAAAATAGGTGTGGGGAAGCAAGTGTTTGACATCCCTGTGTACTGTACACGTTTCAGTGGTAGTAGTACTCCATGTTCGATATTGGAGTTCAGAGTAGCAGGATAAACATTCTGCAAAAGGTATTACGACATATATGCTTCGTAGGATGCCATGGAGTTCCTATTGCCAAACCAAAGAAACATTTATCAGAACCAAAATTGCATAAGCAAAATTATATTGCATCCAAAAGACTATATCGATATTACAGTCAACTGTAAATTCAATTGTAAAATGGAATTGTTGCTCACCTGAAAGCAATTGAATGGTTTACTGAACCGGACAGATAATACCATTCAACTATTGACAAAATAATCTTGGAACATGATGCTGTCAGATGCCCATCTGGTCGTAACACCAATGCCCTGCCCCATCTCGCCCCATATGGCCAGTTTCTGCTGCTGCAGATCTTCGTCGCCAACGAAGGGCCCGTTGAAGATCTGGCGATGTGCATGCGGGGTAGCCGGATCGGTGGGAGGGCATCGCGAACGCCCTGCTGGCTTATGCTGCCGCCCGCTAGACCTTCAATTGGTCACGCCGTTGGGGCAGCTGGAGCCGGGAATCAAGATGGATGCGGTGAGGGGAGGTGCTGCAGGGGCCGGGGTGGTGGCGTTGAGGGCAGGATGGATGGGAGCTCGTGATGTGGATGGTCGTAGCCGGCTGCTGCGTCATCGTCGGATCCCTCGCGGCCACCGCCGATCCCGCCGACACCAACACACACCAGCGCATCCAGCGTGGCAAGCTCCGGCCACCTGCTGCCGCCGCGGGCGCTTACGACCGCGAGGCCGGGGCGAGGATCTCTATCTCCTCGGTGGCCGGCCTCGCAGCGTGGATCGGAGAATCTGTCGCCGGCTGCAGAGGGGAAAACTGGAGGCAGGAAACTCACCGATGGACACGGGCAAGACCGGCGATGAAGAAAATTGACAGCGGCGCAGGAACAATGCCAGAACGGGGTGTTGGTGGCCGATCCGTCACCAAATGCAGAGGGGAAATCGCAAAGACAAAGGGCCGCCCGCCAGCGAAACGTAATATATGCGGCCGCAAAAGAATCATATGGAGGAGGTGGGCAGCCGTAGAGCATTGATAGGGGAAGAGCCCGGCCATCTGAACGGATGGAAGGAGGCGGGCAGTCACAGAGCCCTCGTAGGGGAAGAGCCCGCCCAGCTGAACGGCCGGAAGACGGGACCACGCGGATGGACGGAGTAGGTTGCAGTTACCAGATGAGTAGGCTAAAACGTACGCTCAGCCGCCGCCGGCGTCGATGGAGATAAGGGCGAGGAGACCAACGGGGTTCGGGGAAGAAACGAAAACGGGGAATAGGCCCAGCCCACCACGTTCTAACGCTTACGGAGAAAAAACCAAGCCCACGACGCGCAAAGCTACGGGGGAAAAAGCCCAGGACGGCGACGACGCACAAACCTACGATAGGAGTTTTAGATTTCAGTTTCAATTTCAGTTATCAATTCCAGGACTAATCACAGGCCTGAGAATTCCCTAAGCGTGGATAGTGGGGAGCTCCTATATAGGAGTTTTAGATATAAGAACAGCAACATGACTCACAACTTACATTATGTTTGTTGACTCGTGTCTATTTGTAATCATCATAGTATATGGCAATCCATGGATAGATCACTTATTTATGTATATAAGTGCAGAATAAAAGCACGTATGGTGCTGCATACGTAATGTATAGTGATGTACGGGGGCATATATTGCGAACACATGGTTGATTTAGGTCACATGTGTTTAGTTTTGTGATTGAGTGATTGTCAACAAATAACATTCTCCTTCTATTTTCATTTATCTTTTTATGCTTCGGCTATGTTCACCGGGACACGTCGAGTGTGTCGAAGACGTATCTCTTGGTTTCGTGTTGTGCGGGTGTGGAGCTCGGAGATGGTAGGCGACGGCGAGGTGAAGGGGCCAAGGAGGACGCGTCTTGCCGACGGACCGCGAGGTGAAGGACGGACGTGAGGCTTGGACCGAGGGCCCGGATCGCCCGGGTGGCTAGCCATGGTGGGCGACATCCGGGACATCGACGGATGCAAGAGGACGTGGCGGGACCGTGTCGATCGGGTCAAGACGGCGGCGTGCAGCGCAGCGGGCGGGAGCTCGGATGACTTGGCGACTCGGGCGGTCAAGACGGCGATGACACGTGTCGAGGAGGTTTGGTGGTTTGTCCTCAAAACCATCGGCGCTGGTTTCGTGGTTTGGGCCTCAAAACCACGGGGGCGGGTTTCGCGGGTTTGGGCCTCAAAACCCGAGGTGTTCCGGTGGACGGAAGGACGGCACGTGGCGGCATCGGGAGGTTGCGTGGATGCAAGGCTACCGATGAGGAGGCGCGGTGGCCGTCGGATCGAAAATATCCGAGTCGACCAAAATAGCCCTAGGGTTAGTGGTTTGGCTCATATGTATCGGAGAGCGAAAATAGGGATGAGAAATAAGGACCATATATAGAGGATGGCGGCCCATTCTCCCCTCTTTTCCTCTTTATTTTCGGTTTTATTTTTCCCCATTTTTAGGGTTCTTGTTTAGAGGTCCAAGAACCAAATTTTGTGTGGATTCTTCTTGTGATTTTTTTGTTCGTAGGAAGAGTGGCCCTTAGTCACACTCATGCCCTCTGGGATTTTAGATCAAGATTGAGTTACTTTTTGTCTGTGATTTTCGTTCATGGTGTACTGCAGTTGTTCTTATTTCCGTGCATATTTTCGATCTGCTTTTCCCGGAGTTTGGATGGATCTCAGGTGACGATTTCTTGGAAATAGATTCGCTGTTAGGTGAATTTCATCTGAGAGAAATTTGGGAGCGACCCTTTTTGTTTTGGCAGAGATCCGGTCGATTTTGTGGCTATATGTTTCGCTGTTCGTGGCCTCTGGTTCTCGGTTCTTGAGTTTGTGTCCTAGGCAGGGGAACAGCAGCAGCGCTGCAGCGCCATGCGCCTCCTAGCCTGATCAGGTACTACTCGCCTGCGCTTCTTGCTGTTCGTGATTTCCCCACCAGGTCAAGCGTCTCCCGTACATGAGTTTGGTGAGGGAGGCCGATGGCCCAACAGCAGGGCTGCTGTTCGCCGGTGCCAAGCGCATCAGAAAACGCAGTTTCTATGTGTCAGGTTGCAGATCATCTACATTTCTTCAAGCAAGCAATTAGCTGTTTTTCAGTTTGTCCTGTTCCTCGTTTGCCTGCTCGATCTTGATTCCGGAGAGCAGCACCTCCGGCCTAGCTGCAGTTTCGTTTCTCTTCTTGCATGTGCTTTTCTGTTCTTGATGCTTGAGCCTGAGCCAGTGGATTTCAGCAAGAGCAGGTAACAGCTTCGTCACTCGGCAAGGTGAACCAAGTTCAGTACTTAATTCCATCTCCTTGCTGTACGTGATCCTCAACATGCTTTAGCTTGCAAATTTCTTGAGAATAGCAACAACTTGTGTCGATCGGTGTCAGCAGCTGACAAGTGCAGCACTCTGTTCCTTCTGCGTTTTGGTTCAGCTCATCTAGCTTGTTTCCGTGAGTGCTTGGGTGAATGAAAATTCTGAGTATTTCGAGTTGTCTCTTTCAAGCTACGGAAGCATTCACAACATGCTAGTTAATTGAAGAATTGAGAACGTAATTGATTGTGTGCTTCCTATAGCTTAGATTGTCTCAATTATCTTGGGAGGATTTCTTGACAGCAGTTTGCTTGCTCTCGGCATCTTTGTGCGACTTACGTTCTTTCCGGTCTCTATTTTTAGGCGAAATGTTTAGTCGGCGGTTTGCTCTTGTGCGATCCAAATTGAGTTCCGTCTTTTGCATCGACTTTCTATCGATCCGAGGAATTTGTCTAGTTACTCTTGTCACGAGTTGGCGTTGGTATTCTAGGTTTGAGACCTTCTTTTTGATAGGAGTTGGGATTCTCGTTTCTCATTTAAGTTTGCTTTTTGAGGTTGGGGGGTTGAGCCGATGACCCAAAATTGAAAAGGAAAATCGAGGCTCCCATTCACCCCCCTGCGGTCGCCATTTCGGTCCTTCAATTGGTATCGGAGCGGTTAAGGATCATATCCACCTTAATCGGTCCGTGATCCACGTAAGGCGACATGGAGAGGTTTGGTTACTATGGTGGCAAGCCTCCCGGAGTTCGATGGCACCAACTATCCCTATTGGAAGATTAAGATGCAAGCACATCTTATGGGGATGGATTGGAGAGTGTGGGAGATTGTCGAGGATGAGAACTACCAAGTGCTAGCCGCTCGAGTGGGTGAGGAACAAATAGCCCAACACAATGCCAACAACCCGAGCGAGGAGTGTCTTGTTCTCTAGCCTCAAAGACACATAGTTCGAGAGAGTTGCCACTTGTGAGACCGCTCGTGAGGTGTGGAAGACACTTGAGAGCTACCACGAGGGAACCCCACAAGTCAAGGCCCGCCTATATGAGACCTACAAGAGAGAGTACAACAACCTAATCCAGCTTGATGGCGAGTCCATCGATTCTCTTTTGCTAGGTTTGGGCGATCCGCAACAAGGCTGCGGGCGAACAAGCCTTCGGAGAGGCTTGATGATCACGAAAGGCGATGCGGCTCTTACGCGCTCGGATCGGAAAGTGTGGGATGTGAAGGTGTCGCGATCATGGAGTCCGCCAACTATGACACCCTCACACCCGACGAGCTTTACACAAGCTCAAGTCCTCTCGAGATCGAGGCCCGCATCCAGCGAAGCTCAAGAACCCATTCTGCGCCGAACGTTGCTCTCGTCTCGGGTAAGGGGCACTTCAAGTTCTTTTTTTGCTAACCCTTCACGGATCTCGTTTGCCTTTGTCTTCTTTGGTGTCCGTGGACGAGAGGAGCGGATTGGAGAGTGGATTGGGACGACGAGTTGGCTCTCGTCATCGGCCGATTCTCGCGCTTCCACAACAACCGCTTGAACCGGTCGGGCGTAGCGGTGCTCCCAAGGGCGGATGCTTTGAGTGCGGCGATCCGGACCACTTAAAATGCCGCGTGTCCCAAGAAGAGCAAGGACAAGCACTCCGGCCGAGAAGTACTACTCCGACAAGCACGACTCCGACAAGCGCAAGGACAAGCGCAAGTACACCGTCGGCAAGCACAAGTCTAAGAAGGGCTTCGACAAGGAGGCGATCAAGAAGAAGTACCTTAAAGCGTGCCAAGGAGAACAAGGGCGCCTTCTTCGCCTCCCTCGGTGACCTCGACAATGACGGGCAAGCTTCCTCCAGCGACGAGGAGCCCGAGCGCAAGATCGAGGAAAAGCTGAACGGACTTTGCTTCGCCGCCAACTCCAAGTACGGGGCTTCGCACCATGGCCCTTGATGGAGCGGTGTCCGACAAATGTCGAGCCACACGGCAAATGACTCTTCCCTAAGGTACCACCCACTATCGAATCCCCTCATTGATGAACTTGACTCTTTGGGCGTGCGCTTGTGTGTCAAGAGAAGTTGCTCAAGCGAGTAGCTAAGGAGATGAAGGAGTACAAGGAGAAGTGGGAGGTAGCTATGAGGGAGTTAGAGTTGGCTAGGAAGCCCATGGAGATGTCGATGAGACGGAGTGCGATGGTTGTCTTTGTGCACATGTCTAGCATCATGACTTTACAATCTAAGTACTCCGCTTTCTTTGGATGAGCACGTTGAGCCAAGGCTAAGCCTATGTTGTTGAGTGCGTGCAAGTCTTGTCCAAACTTGCGATCCGAGTTGGCGAGAGAAGGCTGCCAAGCTTGCCGAAGCTTGAGAAGTCCAGCTCGAGATAGCACTTGTCTTGAAAGTGTGCTAAGTGTGAAGCTTTGGAGATGGAGGTCATGTCTTGTAGGCATGACAAAGGGGAGAGTCGAAGAGGAGAACAAGTACCTTCGCTACTGTCTGAGTTGGGTGTCTAGTGGAAAGCCACGGCTTGGCATGATGATGAGTCGCCTCAAGAGGGGGACTGACACATCGGGATTAGGCTTTGCTATAGGTGGGAAGGGTGAAGTTATCTATGGCAAGGTTGGTCAAGGTAGTGGTTTGAGCTCGAGTGAGAAACCCACAAACACTCCCAAGTTGACTAAGATCACCCCACCTGAGCCTACCAAGTCCATTGTGCAAAATGGCATTCTCCAAGAGACCCCAAAGACTCCACCTCCCAAACAAGTGTGGCTTCCTAAACCAAACCACCTCAGAAACCCACTTGACACTTTGCCCAAGATCCCTGAGGAAACCCTTCCTAGAGCTAAGGCCACAACAAGAGTGAACCATCCACCTAAGAGAGTGAACCAACAACCACCCAAGAGAGAGGTGAGGTATCACTGTGAGTACTGCCAGAGAGATGGTCATTTGTTTGAGTTTTGCTTTAGGAGGAAGAGGGATGCTAGGCGTCAAGCTGAGTTTGAGAACCATGACTTGTATCACCCACCACTTGGCTTGTATGAGAGGGGTGTGCAGTCGGTTCAGAGGCAGGTTGCTAGGCCAGGAGGTAGGAGGCCTCAAAGGGCTAGGCCACAGTTTGTGAGACCCCGTGGTGGTCGTGCTCCGCGAGTGGATGTTGATCCTCGCTTTGGGAGCTTTGGGTTTGACAGGAGGAATGCACCACACTTTGTTGTGTGTGGTGAGCGCTTTGGGAAGAAGGGTCATGGGATGTTTGTTCTGCCTAATGCTTATCTCGGGCAAGATGGTCGACACTAGTATTCTTTCATGTTTACTAACCCCAGTGTTGTGCCATTTGCTCATCCCATGTTTTACCAATGATGTAAGTGATCAAGTCTTGGGTTCCCAAGTTTATGCTTGTTAACCCTTTGGGATCCAAGACTTGGGTTTCTTTTGTCCTCTCTTGTGTAGGTATGAGGACATGGGGTGGACGACACATGCTTGGTGGAACTTGATTCCTTGTCGTGGTGTGATCAAGACTTGATGGTTGTCTACACCACTTTGATGGCCTCCAAGAGGCATGTGCCTTATTGTGACACCTACACACAGTCTGTGAGCTATCATATACACTCATGTCTTGTACATTCATGATTCCTTACTTATGGTATGAGATGTTCATTTGCTCACTTGTATATTTTTGGCACATTTTGGTTCTATGTCTTGCTTGTGTATATACCATGGTAGGCTAGCCATCTTATTCATGATAGCTTTGTGTTATCTTGTGTATTATATGCCATGCTAGCCTTTGTGCCCTTTTGTTTCCTAGTTTTCTTTTTGCTAGGTGTTTTTGGTTGAGGTGGGAGTTGGGAGTTTGCTATCCATTTTGAGGGGTAGTTTTGTAGGCGATGTACGCTTGTAGCTTTAGGTTTGATTTTGCTTTGTGCATCATCTTGTATCATATTGCATTCATCATGTACACTATTGCACCTTGAGCTTCTTGTTTATATTGATCACAATGAGACTATGCTCTGTTTAGTATAACAATTACATGTCGGTGCTTACAGACTTGTGCTCTTTTACGCTTAATTGATATATGTTATGAGCAATGTTGTTTTTCATGTGAACTTGCTTAACAACGATGAATCTTGCAAAATGTTCACCATTGAGATAGTTCCTAGCATGTTTAAGTTGTTGAGATCTTTTGTGCTTATCATGTATGCTAAGTGACTATGTCTCATTCATTGAGTTATACACTTGCTTAGATAACCAAATGCTTTTATCCGCTAAAATCTGAAATCTAAGCTAAGTGTATGAAAAAAAGATCGAGATGGGTCCATACCGTCCCACATCCAAGTTTTGGGGCTGGCGCTCATTGCACTTGAGTTGAACCTGAGCTTGGTAGTGTTTGACCCGGACCATTGTCTTAAGCTTCTGATTGCTCACACGCATAGGCTTGACATGGTTGATTAGTAAGGCCGACGGTTGTGGATAACCACTCGCAACATGCTTTGTCAATGCTTGTAACCGGCGCAACTCCGATAACTTGAAATTTTGACAAGTGTTGGCTTTGTCTTTTTGCATGATGTATAAACCTTGCTTGGGGTAGTTCACTTGATATACATGTGTAGCACTTGGTAGATTTCCAGCTTACTTGTGCTATGTGCTATTCTTTGTGGTGGACACCTTTTCTAAAATGCTTAAAACTGACTCAAAATGCTTTCAAGCCATATTTCATATCTCTTGATCGGTTTGAGCACCGTGTTAAGCACTTGATTTTGTTGTCATGACACTACCTAGAGCATCTTCTCATTTGGATTGCTATAAACTTGAAGCTCCCTCATTACATTTTCATGCATTTCATAGCTTGATTAAAGCATTTGCCAACAAGGGGAGAAAGATACAAAGATGGTGATTGCATTTGTCCGGGGGAGTAGCACTTTGAGCTAGATGTGTTGAGCCTTTGCCTCTGTCTTGAGGGTCTAGATGTTTGTGTGTGAAAGTAATTGGTTTGGAGCTGTGCTAGTGGTGTTGAGCCTGCTCTACCTCTTCTTGAGGACTAGCAGTTTGTTTAGCTTCGTTGTGTCGAGCCTTTTGCCCATGTCTTTGGGAACCAAGTTTACGCTCCATGTTTGCTATCCGGTGGTGTTGTCTTAGCTTTTGTCTAGCTTTTGTTCACCTGGATGTGCTATCTTCTATCTTCTTCTGTCTTTGTGTTGAATGTTGACAATGCATTCATCAAGGGGGAGATTGCGAACACATGGTTGATTTAGGTCACATGTGTTTAGTATTGTGATTGAGTGATTGTCAACAAATCAACATTCTCCTTCTATTTTCATTTATCTTTTATGCTTCGGCTATGTTCACCGGCACACGTGGAGTGTGTTGAAGACGTATCTCTTGGTTCGTGTTGTGCGGGTGTGGAGCTCGGAGATGGTAGGCGGCAATGGTGAAGGGGCCAAGGAGGGGCGTGCCGGGCGACGGACCGCGGAGAGGTGAAGGACGGACGTGAGGCTTGGACCGAGGGACCGGATCGCCGGGTGGCTAGCCATGGTGGGCCGACATCCGGGACATCGACGGATGCAAGAGGGGCGTGGCGGGGACCGTGTCGATCGGGTCAAGACGGCGGCGTGCAGGCAGAGCGGGGGGAGTCGGATGACTTGGCGACTTCGGGCGGTCAAGGCGGCGATGACACGTGTCGAGGAGGTTTGGTGGTTTGTCCTCAAAACCATCGGCGCGGGTTTCGTGGTTTGGGCCTCAAAACCACGGGCGCGGGTTTCGCGGGTTTTGGGCCTCAAAACCCGAGGTGTTCCGATGGACGGAAGGACGGCACGTGGCGGCATCGGGAGGTTGCGTGGATGCATGGCTACCGATGAGGAGGCGCGTGGCCGTCGGATCGAAAAATATCCGAGTCGACCAAAATAGCCCTAGGGTTAGTGGTTTTTGGCTCATATGTATCGGAGGGCAAAAATAGGGATGAGAAATAAGGACCATATATAGGGGATGGCAGCCATTCTCCCCTCTTTTGCCTCTTTTCTTTTTTCGGTTTTATTTTTCCCCTCATTTTTTAGGGTTTTGTTTAGAGGTCCAAGAACCAAATTTTGTGTGGATTCTTGCTGTGATTTTTTGTTTGTAGGAAGAGTGGCCCTTAGTCCACTCATGCACTCTGGGATTTTAGATCAAGATTGAGTTACTTTTGTCTGTGATTTTCGTTCATGGTGTACTGCAGTTGTTCTTATTTTCGTGCATATTTTCGATCTGCTTTTCCCGGAGTTTGGATGGATCTCAGGTGACGATTTCTTGGAAATAGATTCGCTGTTAGGTGAATTTCATCTGAGAGAAATTTGGGAGCGACCCTTTTGTTTTGGCAGAGATCCGGTCGATTTTGTGGCTATATGTTTCGCTGTTCGTGGCCTCTGGTTCTCGGTTCTTGAGTTTGTGTCCTAGGCAGGGGGAACAGAAGCAGCGCTGCAGCGCCATGTGCCTCCTAGCCTGATCAGGTACTACTCGCCTGCGCTTCTTGCTGTTCGTGATTTCCCCACCAGGTCAAGCGTCTCCCGTACATGAGTTTGGTGAGGGAGGCCGATGGCCCAACAGCAGGGCTGCTGTTCGCCGGTGCCAAGCGCATCAGAAAACGCAGTTTCTATGTGTCAGGTTGCAGATCATCTACGTTTCTTCAAGCAAGCAATTAGCTGTTTTTCAGTTCGTCCTGTTCCTCGTTTGCCTGCTCGATCTTGATTCCGGAGAGCAGCACCTCCGGCCTAGCTGCAGTTTCGTTTCTCTTCTTGCATGTGCTTTTCTGTTCTTGATGCTTGAGCCTGAGCCAGTGGATTTCAGCAAGAGCAGGTAACAGCTTCGTCACTCGGCAAGGTGAACCAAGTTCAGTACTTAATTCCATCTCCTTGCTGTACGTGATCCTCAACATGCTTTAGCTTGCAAATTTCTTGAGAATAGCAACAACTTGTGTCGATCGGTGTCAGCAGCTGACAAGTGCAGCACTCTGTTCCTTCTGCGTTTTGGTTCAGCTCATCTAGCTTGTTTCCGTGAGTGCTTGGGTGAATGAAAATTCTGAGTATTTCTGAGTTGTCTCTTTCAAGCTACAGGAAGCATTCACAACATGCTAGTTAATTGAAGAATTGAGAACGTAATTGATTGTGTGCTTCCTATAGCTTAGATTGTCTCAATTATCTTGGGAGGATTTCTTGACAGCAGTTTGCTTACTCTCGGCACGCTGTGCAGCTTCTGTTCTTTCCGGTCTCTATTTTTAGACGAGCTGTTTAAAATCGGCGGTTTGCTCTTGTGCGATCCAAATTGAGTTCCGTCTTTTGCATCGACTTTCTATCGATCCGAGGAATTTGTCTGGTTACTCTTTGTCACGAGTTGGCGTTGGTATTCTAGTTTTGAGACCCGCTTCTTTTTGATAGGAGTTGGGATTCTCGTTTCTCATTTAAGTTTGCTTTTTTGAGGTTGGGGGTTGAGCCGATGACCCAAAATTGAAAAGGAAAATCGAGGCTCCCATTCACCCCCCTCCTCAGTCGCCATTTCGGTCCTTCATATATATTTATATAATCAAGGGTAAGGGCTCTGCCCCTCCCAGTTGCCCCGTGGTCGAAGCTGCAGACGACGAAGACGTCGCCGCTGTTGCGACGCACGCGGCGCAGCCAATGGCGGTGGTGTCGCTCCACACCACCTGCGTGTAGTGGCCGCACCGAAAGCGGCCCGATGGCGACGAGCAGCTGTTGCTGTCATGGCCGTAGTACTCCTTCTCCGCCACCCGATCGGCCACGACGTTGGGCGCCGACCGCCGCCACCGGCGCCGCCCGCCGATGTTCTCGCCGTAGGGCCCCTGGGAGTGCTCGGCGCCAAGAGTCACGGCGCGCTGGTCCGCCCAGCTCTGCTGCGTGGCGGCCAGGGTGTCGCCCCACAACACCGCCCGACGCTCACCTCGCCCGCAAGCAGTTGTGCAGCTCCACATAGTCCTGCGGCGAGTTCTGTGCGGTCACGACCACCGCGGCCATGGCGGCGATGCCATTGCTAGCCACGCAAGCTTCGATGCCGTCATTGCTATATAGTATGGCTCGATCCTGGAACTAATGAACCTTGTGCTTGTTATCGCTGCTGAGCTTGTTGCGTCTGCCTCATGGCCCGGGTAGGCTATTTATAATACATCGAGCAACTAGGGATGAGGCCGAGGTTAGTTTCAGCAAGTTGTGATTATTGGTCAGATTGCACGCACTGAGTCAATGGTTGCGCACGTGTACAATTTGCAGCACGCGAGTTCTACAATACGTGGTCAGTCATTGGTGCACGAGATCGGTGAAGGATTTCCAAGCAAGGACGCTCATTCAGTTGATTTGGATAGACTTGACACGTGTGTGTTCTTCTAAACATTTTGTTATTGTAGCCTTTCCGAAAGCTTATTTACTTCATCTGTTCTTCTAAACATTGTTGTAGAGTAAGCCCTTTTTTCCTATATACGCACACACAAAAAAGTGCAGAACTCCATCGACTATACTAGGCATCAAAATCGAAATCAAATATGGACGAAGTGGATATAGTGTATCTTGATTTTTCATGGTCATGAAAAGTATGAAATAGTGATGCGTAAAACTGAATTTTGAAATCAGTTTAGCTTATCAAGTGCTATTTTTTTATTCACGCGTGTAGCTTTTGTGCTTGAATCAACGTACCATATACAATATGATATGTGTGTGCATTTTTTTATTCACGCGTGTAGCTTTTGTGCTTGAATCAACGTACCATATACAATATGATATGTGTGTGCAGTTGGTAATTGCCATGCTGAATATTCCAGCACATTGACTCCACCAATCCGTATTGTCGTCAATTCGAAGAAACTCCAGATGTGCCGGACAATTTGTACTACCACAATGGTAGTTGTTAACTGCAGACATATATGGCACATTGATTCAGATTTTTGGAGTTCAACGAACAAAGTCGGAAAATCAAACGGACGTCTCTGGAAGTGACCGGACGCTGGCTCATGTGCGTCCGGTCCGGCGTCCGGTCGTGTGCCGCGTTACAGGCGTCTCTAGAAGTGACCGGACGCTGGCTCAAGTGCGTCCGGTCCAGTGTCCGGTCGTATGCCGCGCTACAGGCTTCTCTAGAAGTGACCGGAGGCTGGCACCTGAGCGTCCGGTCCGGCGTCCGGTCACGCGTCGGGCTGAGCTCGATCCGGAACCGATTTCGTTTGTGATCGGTGTTTGGAAAGGTTTGGAGATTTGAAACACATCTATATGGTTTCCTAAGGGGATAAGGCCACCCCACTCTATATAATGACAGGTTCATGGCCGATTTGATTCCATCTACATCCAATCGAAAGCGTACCATTGACACGTATTGCATTAAGAGAAATGAGAATGTTTAAATTACATCCTAATTGTCTTCCTTAGCGAGTTGCCCGGAGTCCCATTAGACGACACACATACAAATGGCACCGGCTAGAACGGTGGCGCTTAGAGGGTTGTACTAAAAAGGAAACTAATTGTGCGATGAAAAGCAACAGCAAGACCAGGACAGCTGGCTAGTAGAATGTCTTGGCGCGGACGCGCTCCGCCTGCCTCTCCGGATTTGGATCGCGAAATGGCGCCTTGGCGGCTAGACGGTGACTCGCGACGTGGGGTCTCGCCATCGTGGGTCCCGTAACCTGGGGCATCGGAGCGGTCTTGATCTCCAGGCATATATATTAATATTGAAATTCTGAACAATCATTTGTAGATTATAACTCATTAATTAGTTGTGTGCACCCATTAATAAAAAATACATTTACCATGGCCAAATCTATAACCATTGATATGCTATTGGGCGGTTGTAAAAATTGATAGATAACCCAATAAATCATTCGAATGATAATATAATGATAAATAGGTAGTGCATTTTAGAAATATATAAGAACAGCAACATGACTCACAACTTACATTATGTTTGTTGACTCGTGTCTACCTGTAATCATCATAGTATATCGCAATCCATGGATAGATCACTTATTTATGTATATAATTGCAGAATAAAGCACGTATGGTGCTGCATACGTAATGTATAGTGATGTACGGGGCATATATCTTACTATTACTAATTGGAGGCTCCAACGAAGCCTCCACATTAATCTTACCGACGCCGCTAGGAAAAAAAGATAAATGCTAGAAATTCTCACGTTAATCGAAAACATCCGGCCATCAAATCTAGACTCCAACAATCTGTAACCATTAGATCCAAATTATATTTTCTAAAAAATTACCCACCATGCCATTATTATTATTTTTTTTATAGAATGAAAGAAGAAGAAAAATAAATCCAATATTTTCTTTTAAATCTACGTATTGTTGGCGCCAATAGATTGCCTATGGTATCTTTGTTTTTCTAATAATAATAAATATTTATAACTAATCAGTAATTATGGGCACACACATTAGATCCAAATTATATTTTTCTAAAAATTACCCACCATGCCATTATTATTATTTTTATAGAATGAAAGAAGAAGAAAAATAAATCCAATATTTTCTTTTAAATCTACGTATTGTTGGCGTCAATAGATTGCCTATGGTATCTTTGTTTTCTAATAATAATAAATATTTATAACTAATCAGTAATTATGGGCACACAGTATATGTTTATATTGACTCTGATATAGAATTTGACGTGGGTACTCCTCGGTGGATGGATTTCTCACGACGGGAGTTTTTCTCTATAAAACTTATTTATCTATTTTTTAATCTGTTATTTATATTTTAATTGACATATAGCAAGTAAGAAGAAAAAGTAGGTCATTGCCTCAAGACTATCTCCACGCAGCACCGTCGGCCGTCGCCGGCCAGCTGACAAGTGATCGCCAAGTACGGAGGAAGATATCACAGCTCACGTACGTACATCAGCATTGGCGTCCTTCCTCGTATCGGATGGACAGCCATAGTGTTTGGTGCGCCGTCTATGGGAGAATTTCGGCCTCCTGTGCACTGATATGAAGGTAGATGCACCCTGGAGGAGCAGCACACACGCATTCCGCGTGAAGGAGATGTTCCACCGGGGAGAAAAAAAGATGGCGCTGTGCCGGTCTCAGGATAGCTCCACGCGGCACCCGCTGCCAGGAAGCTCTCTTGTGGTCGTTTACTCGCCTGGCCAAGCAAGCAAAGAGGGAAGCCAACACAGCGTAGGCAGGTACATCTACACCGGCGTCCGCATGCCAACTCCTTCGTCTTAGAGGCACGGCACCAGGTCTGCACTCCACTTGCTCAGTTTTTTGTTGATCTGCTTGCAGACCTCAAGGATGAGGAGGTTTCCATGGTGTCACCGTGTTAGACAGTATCAGGCTTTGCCCTACTTTCACATTGACTGCTTCCTAATGGCCTGATGCACGATCCAACAATGTTTCTATGTCAAACGACACACTCTGCTTTCATCCTATTGCTTATTGTGGCCTCTGAGGTCATAGTGATGATCACTATGAATGAATCTTTGTAGAATTAATCTGAAAGGATCTATCATGCACGACAACATGCTTGACCATTAGATATAATTTTCATTTTAGTTTAATGCCCTTAAATTACTACGCATAAATAAGATTTGATATAATCCTTATTGAGCAAGATATATATTTATTAACTTAATGATAATGTTTTTCTAACCATTGGCAGGGAAGTCACCCTACTTTTCCCAAGAACGTGAGGAAACGAGAGGCATATCTAACACAAACACAAAAAGTGCTCCTGTTTCATTGATTGCCACGGATGCACACGAGCTGACTACAAGGAGCAAGGAGAAAGTCAGGCCTCAGCTCTTTGTCAATGCATACAGAGCATGCTGGTGAAAGATTTTATTGGACGAATTTATCAGGAACACCGACTACAACATGGGCTGGTGGAAGATTGATTGGGCGATGCACTTAGCAACTTTTTTATGATCAACACCTCCTTCATCTATTAACGTTTGAAGCTCCCATGGATCATCGCATGGTCTGTGCCGTCCGTTGGAGATCAAAGACGGCACATTCCAGAATTGAGGAGGATGATGGCGTGCACGTCATCCTCCATAGGTAAGAAACTAATATGATGTTTTACCTATTCTTGCATGGCTCCATGTATATTGGCTGATTGCCTGGATGCACAAAGTTGGCAAGGACGCCATCGCCCAGAGGGAAATGCTACACTGTGTCCGACACCAACGAGGCAAGCAATGCTACACTATCTACCGGCGAACAATGACGAGGAAGACGACACTACATTCCGACTCACGCACCAGCAAACACCGATGAGGAAGGCGACGCTATACCGACTATTGACGGTGGACATGACCATCCAAATCGACACTACACCAGTCGTCGCCAATATGATGGTTATGCGGTCACGTGACCACCAGCTGTGCCAAGCCAACTTGCCGTACAACGAAACACTCCACGCCACCGAGGTGGACAAGATATATGTGTCCCCCAGTCACTAATAAAAATACCCTAAAATCAAGACATCAAGAAAACTTATCAGTTCTTAAATGAGATGACTATTTATGTGCAGCGCAGTATATGCATGGAGGAAGCCCGCATCTGGCCGTGCGCCCACAACTGTCGTTTGATCCAACCGCATCAAGTGGATGGAAGGAAGGTCGTGTGCTTATGAGCACTACGAGGAAGTCTATGTTAAGAAAGGGAAGGCAGGAACATGTAGGCCACCGCTGCCATGGCGTCTACAACACATGGTGACTAAAGGTATGACCTTTTTTTTTTTGCTTGATCCAATAATTACAAAATTGTGATATAATCCTTACTGAGCATCATGTAAATGTTTTAAATCACTTAATAGTAACACTTTATAATGTTTTTTTAACTATCAGCAGGGAAGCTCCCAAACCTTTTTGTACCCTACGGTAGAAATTCATCCTCATGGGATTTGAACCTATTCTATTGGGTTGCTATTAAGGTCCCCCGACTACTAGGCTAGAGGCCCGCTCGGAAGTTCAATAATGTCACTCTATTACCTCGAATTACATGCTACCTATTGTTAATAAAAAAGGACCATGATATGTGGAGTTTCCAATCAAACCTATTTGGAACAAAAAATGAAACCTCCTCAATTCTAAAACAAAATTAAACTAATCCAATAATATGTTTTTTTATAAATTATCCACCAATGTCATTATGAAAGATAATGCTTCAATGCCTACGTTTTGCATTCAAATTACTCATAAATGGCATTATGAAATATTATGTAAAGTAATATATATCTATATAATTTGTACCTAAATTATCCACCTCTCAATGGTTATAGAAAAATAACAAAAAAGTCTCTCAAATCCACCTATAAATTCTTATATAAGCTATTACGAACAAGAATTTAACATGCATAGGTCAATAAAACAAACATTAGTATACAAAAATTTTTGTAGGCTTATCAAGCGTGGAAATATATGCTTAGTAAACCACGTAGTAATGACTTTGCACAACATTTTAATTTATATTAATACTCATGTTAATAAGTTTTTTTGAGTCGTTACCCTAAAAAATATTTAAACATTTTGATCGAAACATTATATCATATAGTAACTTAATTTTAAGTATTATTTGATTAATAAAAAAAAATACTAATATGATATAATAAATCAAAAATCTTGAGTGCCATGGTGCATGCTAAAATAATTATTTATGACAATGTCAAAACTAACAGGGGTGGCCTAGGACCTAATATATTCTTTTAAATAAAATAAATATAGAAGAATGAATAATACAATAAACATTAGAATTTCAAACTAATAAAATATAGTTAAAGAGCAAGTGGAGATTTTCATGATGTCACGTAAAGGTGAAAAGAGTTTATAAACTTTAACTTTATTTATATTTGAACTAGAAACATATGGTGCTAAAAAAGTATTAATCATAAAAATTGTAAAACATGAAAACAGTAGAAATAATGAAAAGATAATCATAAAATTCTTAAAACATTTGGATATCAATTGATAGGCTTTAATCAACATTGTAAATAATAGCTATCTGAGGAAAAGAATAAGCTTTCAATTCGGGGGAGAAGAATCAAAATTTAGGTTTACCATAGTTTAAGCAAATGTTTCAACAAAATTTTATGAAAGTAATTCTTTTTAGTTATCTCATAATATTCTAACTCGCAAGGGAGCACGGGTTGATGAACTAGTATTTATATAATTAAGGGTAAGGGCTCTGCCCCTCCCAGTTGCCCCGTGGGTCATAGCTGCAGACCACGGCGACGTCGCCGCTGTTGCAGACGACACGCGTCCAAGCAGCCAATGGCGGTGGTGTCGCCCACACCACCTGCGCGTAGTGGCCGCAGCCGAAGCGGCCCCAGCGGCGACGAGCAGCTGTTGCTGTCGTGGTCGTAGTACTCCTTCTCCGCCACCCAGTCGGCCACGACGTTGACGCCGACCAGTCGCCGCCGCGCCGCCCGCCAGATGTTCTCGCCGTAGGGCCCCTGGGAGTGCTCGAGCGTGCAGTCGCCGGCGCGCTGGTCCGCCCAGCTCTGCACGTAGGCAGCCAGGGTGTCGTCCCATGATACCGCCCGAAGCTCACCTCGCCGCGCGCCGCGCTGTGCAGCTCCACATAGTCCTGCGGCGAGTTCTGTGCGGTCACGACCACCGCGGCCATGGCGTATGCCATTGCTAGCCACGCAAGCTTCGATGCCATCATTGCTGCTGAGCTTGTTGCGTCTGGCTCATGGCCCGGGTAGGCTATTTATAATACATCGAGCAACTAGGACGAGGCCGAGGTTCGTGTCAGCAAGTTGTGATTATTGGTCAGATTGCACGCACTGAGTCAATGGTCGCGCACGTGTACAATTTGCAGCACGCGAGTTCTACAATACGTGGTCAGTCGTTGGTGCACGAGATCGGTGAAGGATTTCCAAGCAAGGACGCCCATTCAGTTGATTTGGATAGACTTGGCACGTGTGTGTTCTTCTAAACATTTTGTTATTGTAGCCTTCCGAAAGCCTTTTTAATTCATCTGTTCTTATAAACATTGTTGTGGAGTAAGACCTTTTTTCCTATATATGCACACCAAAAGTGCAGAAGTCCATTGACTATACTAGGCATCAAAATCGAAATCAAATATGGACGAAGTAGATACAGTGTATCTTGATTTTTCCTGGTCATCAAAAGTATGAAATAGTGATGCGTAAAACTGAATTTTGAAATCAGTTTAGCTTATCAAGTGCTGTTTTTTTATTCACGCGTGTAGCTTTTGTGCTTGAATCAACGTACCATACACAATATGATATGTGTGTGCAGTTGATAATTGCCATGCTGAATATTCCAGCACATTGACTCCACCAATCCCTATTGTCGTCAATTCGAAGAAACTCCAGATGTGCCGGAAAATTGGTACTACCACAATGTAGTTGTTAACTGCATACATATAAGGCACATTGATTCAAATTTTTGGAGTTCAACGAACAAAGTCGGAAAATTGAAACGGACGTCTCTGGAAGTGACTGGACGTCCGGTCCGGCCTCCGGTCGTGTGCCGCATAACAGGCATCTCTAGAAGTGACGGGATGCTGGCTCATGTGCGTCCGGTCCAGCGGCCGGTTGTATGCCGCGCTATAGGCTTGTCTGGAAGTGTCCGGATGCTAGCACCTGCGCGTCCGTCGTCCGGCCGGGTCACGCTGCCGGGCTGAGCTCGATCACGAACCGATTTCGCTTTGTGATCGGTGTTTGGAAAGGTTTGGAGATTGGAAACGCATCTATATGGTTTCCTAAGGGGAAGACCACCCCCTCTATATAACGAGAGGTTCATGGCCGATTTGATATCATCTACATCCAATCGAAAGCGTACCATTGACATGTATTGCATTAAGAGAAATGAGAATGTTTAAATCACATCCTAATTGTCTTCCTTAGCGAGCTGCCCGAATGCCATTAGACGACACACATACAAATGGCCCCGCTAGAACGGTGGCGCTTAGAGGGTTGTACAAAAAAAGGAAACTAATTGTGCGACGAAAATCAACAGCAAGACCAAGACAGCTGGCTAGTAATGTTAAACCACTTGATAGATGTTGCTAATATGCAATTATAATTTGAATTATATTTTCATCTGGATTTTTCCCGTGCATGACATTATGATTAAGCAATATGCAATATGTTGTGGGTGAAATGTTTTTATAGCTCGTTAGGTGTGTTACACAATGATCCACATTTTGTGTCTATAGAATTTATCTTGGTTTGTATTCTTCATTTCATATTTGTCCTAACTTCAAATCTTAGGCAATTCTGTAAGATTGAAATAATGCTAAGCAAGAAATAAAAAGGTAGAACAAGATTTCAAGAAAAAATATGAATCTGGTTTTCTAAGGTAAAACAAATTTCCTTCGAATGTAATATTAATAAAAATTGATTTTTGTATTTTAAATGCATATTTTAATTGAATATTCCCTAAAAAAAAACAAATGCATATTTATTCTACAAAATATTTGAATATTCTTTGGAGAAAATATTTCTACACTTTTTTGTGAAGTTTATAGATGACTAAACTATCGCGAAAGTCCAATTTGCTTCCCCGTGGCTGAGTTGATGGCACACCATCCAAAAACACTTTGAAAAGTGCTAAGGGAGGTAAATCAAATGGTTTCAATATCCAATCAGTCTAAAAAAAAAAATACAATTTTATAATTGAGGACGGTAAATCTGGGAGATCAAGTGAACTTTTTTCGAATACGGAGATTTGTGAAACTTGATGAACCCACCGGAATAAAACATCTCTTTTTTAGCAAAGCTTGAAACATCTCCTAAACAGGCCTTACAGGTCTTGTGGGCTGTACCACTAGCCAGCCCAACTTTTTCCATTCTTAGACTGAAGTCAGCTACTTATATTTTTATACAGCCCAAGTTTGGGTTGGTATTACATGGTTGTTTTCACTTTTTAGTTTCTTGAGATTTACAACACAGATGTTCACACGCACGCATACACTTATCCATATGAACACACTTACCCAAAATCTTATTCAAGAACTGGGTGAGCAGATCTGAAGATTCCCAAGTCACCACCGGCACTTCGTCGTCGGGGAGTAATCAACCACATGTAGTCTAAAAAGAGGTAGCCAATCAACCACATGTCAAGTCTAACAACTATAGGCATCAAGATCCTTTCTAGATGTCAAGTCTCCTGGCATTTTTTTTTAAAAAAGAGGTAGCCAATCAACCACATGTAGTCTACTAGGACGTATAGGTACCCCCTAAGATACTTGATAGGGAAGTAATCAATTTGGCAATTGAGAATCTCAGCATAAGTAGTAGAAGCCATGTTATCATAGTCATTGATCATTACAATCTCACTTTGGTTGAAATTGATTTTCAAACCTGCCATCATTTCATACAAGCAAGTACAGAAGTAGTTTCATGTTTCTAGCTCCTGCTAAGCCATGTTCCGCATGCATAATAGTATCATCAACATATTGAAGTACTGCTATCCTCTAAGAATAATTTGTTTAACTAGGTCCATGTAACACCCGTGTTTTTGCATCATTTTAAAAATTCACTAAAAATTTAAACTTTTTGAATTACAACTAAAATTTGATCTTCTTTCCGCAAAACCAAACCCCTGTTTTCGAAAGCCTTGCATCAAAATCCACCATATAGAAATTAGACTCCCTTTTGTTTGTTGCTTGTTGAGCTTATGGTGGCCAAGGTATGTATTCTTGATCTAGACATTAATTATGGAAGTATATTTATGCATGAGCATGATTTACATTTTCTCTCCGAATAAATCCAAGAAAACCCTAGAAACACATAAGGGAGCCATCTATGTATTCCTAGCATGAACCTAGGGAATGTATATTCATATGCTCTTGACAATGTGTAAACCCTAGGAAAGTCAAGGGGAGATAATGAAGGCATGTATACTAATACATGTATCCAGATGTAAGTCCTTCCCAACAAGTATATATGTGAGTGCTTAGTGATAAATCCCAAAGAACATATACACTTGAATAAATACAAGAGGAAGATACAAACATACACATGGATATGAGTATACATGAAAATAGAAATTGAGCAAGGAGAATAAATAGGGGAAATTATAAACAACCATGTATACACAAAGGTATTCCTTCCAAACAAGTGAATATATATATATTAGTGCTCACAAGGGTCCTAATAATATATATTTACTTGCAAAAATAGTGGGAGAGAAATACATTGGGTAAACATGGAAATAAGAAGGGAAGGGGGAAAATGGAAAAGAGAAAGAGAAATAGGAAAGCAGCTTGGGCTCGTTTCTTTTTCCACTCGGCCCAGAAGAACTCCTCCTCGGCCCAAACGGCCTCTCTCTTTCCCTCTCTCTTCTCTCGGCGCGTCCACCCGGCATCGGAGACGGGTAGCCGAGCCCAGCTTCGATGAGCCCAAAGGCCGAGCCCCCCCCTGTTCCTCCCGGGCCCAATGCCGAAAGGGAGCGGCGGAGGCGTCGTCTTCCTCCCTGGAGCGGCTCCCTGACACGCCCGACGGGCCCCCGCCGCATCCCCCCTCGCCGCACCGAGCCTCGGCCCAGAGGAGGGCACGCCTGCACGCCGGCGTCTATCTTCCCCCCGGAGCCCACGGCCGCCCGGGCCTAGTCCATGGGTGCAAAGTGGCGGTGTCAACGACAACAACGGGCGCATGCCACCCTCGATCCGCCCGGGCTGTCGAGACGACCAAGCCACAAACGAGGTCCATAACTCGATGAGAGCTGCTCGGGGCGAAGCCACGCGCACGGCCGGTGGCCGCCAACGCCATCAAAGAACATCGGAGCCGCGGCTCACGAGCGTTGCCCCGCGTCGGGGCCGGCAAACGGCCGCGCGAGTACGCGGCGATGGGCAACCTCGCCGAGACCGAGGCGTCTTGGCGCGAAGCGCCAGCCAGGCGAACCGCTTCGAGTCACCGCAGATTTAGGGAGAGTTGCCGGAAAAGATCGATGGCGGATCAAAATATCACGGACGAGCACCCCGGCGCGAGGCTATAAATAGCCACCTCCAGCCCCCCAATCGACCCCCCCCCTCCCACCATCGCCCACAGTGCTCGAACACCGGGTGCTCCCTCCCTCCCCCTCTCCCCTCCTTTCTCGGTCGCGAATCCGAAGTTGCCCCCAACGGTGCCCCGCGCCGCCCGGAGTTCGGGTCGACCCTCTTTCCCTCAGTGCTTCGCTTCACGACCAAAATTAGTGAGCAAAGCTAGCTAATTGAGAGACTCCCATTTTGATTCGTGTGACGCGAACCTCCAACCCAGCGACGCGACCACGACCCACGCTGCTGGCCAGAGCGTACGGCGGCCAGCCGCCAGCCGCATGGTCTCAGGGCTCCACCGCCAGCAGTGCGCGCAACGCCACCGAGGGCGGCTGATCCCAGAGGAACCCTCCACGGCGCAGCAAAGCCCCCGTCCGAGTGTAACTCCGGCTAAGTCGCGGCGCTTAGCAAGTAACTGCAGCCACGGAAAGACGCCAACTCGACGGTCCTTTGCCGCCAAGTACGCCGCCACTTGCCGCTTTCCCCCTCCTCTACGCGCTGCGCTGGCCCCGATCAACGGAACGGCCACGCCGCTTCGCCCTCGCCACCCGACATAAGCCGCGGGCCCCACCCGCCACGCCGATGAGATGACCCACGTGGCGCCACGAAAGACGCACCGAGACCCACGCGTCATCTGCACGCACGAGAGAAAGGTAATAGTCTCGGGTACACTAACTTGCTAGGTACACCCAATTAGTGTACACGGGAAGCCGTAAAACCCTATTTCCCATGTCCGAAAAATTCCCAGAAAAATTTGTAAATTCATTATTCGATTTATGGAATTTTATCATGTAATTAGATACAAATTTGTTACATGATAAAATTATATTATAATAATACCCTAATTAATAAATTAGGGATAAATGTTATAAAATCCATAACTCATGCATTTTAGTTCCGTTTCAGCGTGAAACGCGACTTCCATAATTTATCTAAATTCTAGATCTATGCAACTAACCTATTACCACCATAATGTTCTATGCTTGTTTTGTGTGCCATAGTTCATGTTAGGTTTTATCGCCCCGACGCGAGATAATTTCGACGATCGGATTAGAGGTTTCTCCCGAGTACGTTAGAGACGCTCGACGCCAGGTCGATCAAGAAGAACATCCCGTGCAAGTCCTTACCCCCCTAATCATGACCTTAATATGATGATAATGATGTTGATGATGTTAGACCGATGCATCACCGCGGATAACTGGATTAGTATATAGTGGTATGAGCCCGATAACGTAGCTATAGAGCTAAGCCGGATGACGTAATCATCCACGTTATCTACGCCATACGCTGTAATCAAGTATAACCTAAGATCGCCTAATGAACCCTAACCAACAAAAGAGGTGGGTGATAGTAATTCATTGTGAGATGGGTTACTACGGAATTGCCGTGAGGGGATTCCTCATGTGGAGAGATACTCACCTCCCTAAGGACCGGTTCGTAGACCTTCTACCTAGTGCGATATTTACGTCATACCACACGCCGATAAATGGGACGGCTTGATTCACACCCCGCTGGGTTGAGGTATAATTGGGAGCCAAGGTGGCCGGAGCGTGCAAACGACCTATTAGGAGCAGCGGATATGGGGAGAGTGGCCCCATGGTCCTATTGGCGTGGATGCCGAAAGTGATCTTCCACGTAAGTGTTTGGGCGCAGCATGGCGTAGTGCTAGGTGCACATATTTATGATTATTGATTGGGTTTAGTGTTGATGATAGGTTGGGTAATAAGGTATTACCAGCAAAAGCGACGGGTGATTTGGTATCACCATATTGTCTAGGATGATGCGTCATCCTTCCAACCCCGAGAAGTCGTGGATGAAGATTATACCAATATACCTAGAGCAGCACTCAAGCGGGTACGGGATCTCGTTAGGCCTGTTGGAATCAAACCGATGAGGAAGACTGTGCCTATCGTGTGGGAAAAGTGTACAACCTCTCAGGTAGAGTCATATAAATCTATTCAATAGCCACGCCCTTGGAATGGGCGAATGCTAGGAATGAATATCTATGATTAGAAATAACTAACGCTTTGTGATGATGTGAAGGTGATGACCGGATGAGATAACCCCCGAACTAGCGAGAGCAGTTTTTGAGACTCTGCTAGGGCCCAAAACCCTTAATATACCAAACCACCCCGGTTTGACTTGCCGAAAGTACCTTTGTACTCACCCCTCTGTTTTTACGATATCGGCACATCCAAAGATAAGATCGTTGTCAAGGTAAACGATCGGCGTTAGTAGGAACCGAGAGGCGTTTGCTTAGGAAGAAGATGTAGTTGCCAAGGGTTTCCGTCCGTGCTCAAGATGCCCGTGGAGTATGAGGCAACAAATCATAGTGATCCACCGCTTTTGGTTGGCTAACTCTGATAAAATAATCGCCATTTGTAAGACTTTCTAATCCTATATTATTAAAGCTCGGATTGCTATTATATCTGCATATCATTAGCTAACACTAATGACCGTATTTGTGCGTGATCCTGGGCGCAAAATACGAGAGGTTAACGACCCATTAAAAGTGGGGGTGACAGTCCACAATCAAATCACTTTTTTGTGCTTATAGGATCATTCCGTAATACAATCAGTCACAAAATTAAAAAGGATTGTAGAGAGAGGGTCACCTTTGCCTTACTCCATGATGACTTTTTATTTATTAGGGGGCCAACTAAATCATTCAACATAGCACTAATTGTACTGCCAGCAACTACTTGCTTTGATCTAATTGCACCATGTACCACTAAAGCCTCTAGCTCTAAAAAGATGTACAAAGAGAATAACCCAATTGACCTTCTGATCATAGGCCTTCTCGAAATCCAATTTCAGAATTCTCATTGCTTATTACGAAATGCAAAAGTACACATCAAACTGGATTTGTGGGTACTCTGGGTGAGACGGCTCCAAAATATGAACCTAGTGCTTCTGTGACATTGTGTGCCATGACTTGTTTGCATTCAATATCTCATAGAACTATGAAATTGGTTGCGGATACAAGTATTTTACTATTCAGGCGAGGTGAAAGAATGTAGTGACAATGGGTGGTATTTAAAGTGCTCTATATCGTGGGGATGAAATGCATGAACGGCCTCACATAACTAGGATGATATACGGTTGTAGTCACAACCAAACAAGCTCAGTTATCGATCATGCATTTTTCCTTCCTATGCCCTTCTCAAAACACACACACATGCACGAACCCACAGGTTGGACTTCACTGATCCACAATCTCACAAGCACTTGTCTAAACATTTGTCTTAGCACGATATTGGCTGACCGACTACTTTTAAAAAACATTTGCTGACCGACGAATACATGACCCTTACTCCCTCTGTCCCTAAATGTTTGTCTCTAGAAAACCGCTGTTTTCCTCACGCACACGTTTTCCGGGCGACATATATATAAAGGGACGGAGGGAGTAAGTGAGAAGAAATGAGAGGCTGATTGCAAACCCATGAGACTGATTACAAGCAGGAGAGTTGGCCCACAGACTGATTACAAGCAGGGAGAGTTGTTGGCCCACAGTGAGAGGCTGAGAGAGTAAAAACAACCAGTTCAAAATGTTTCTTAATACATTTCTTTTTAGTTGTAATATAATACTTAAGATTCTTTTTCTATTTCATACATTCATTTTATACCTTTGGAAATGTACTACACTTGCAGTCTCTTGAATTTTTGGCACATTACGATTCTACCTTAAATGACATCCCCAACTCCCAAGCGGGTTCAGCTATAACTTCTCTGCATCCAGAATATATAGCTAACAGTAGGTCACGCTGAATAAATCGGAAGACCAACCTGTTACCTGAGCCTTCTCCTCTGATGAAATACACCTTATCTGAACTCTCAGTCCTCACTGCATTGCTACACTGGGGACCTCAGTACTCCACTGAAACCGTCCACAAGTACAGTTCTTGCTCAGGATTCAGGAACACCAAGCTCAAAGGTGAGCAGATCACAGGCCTCATCGTAGGAGAAACCGATGACAACCTTCAAATCAACAGCAACATTCTTCGGCTTGGTAGAGGAATAAGCTCCGACAGTGCCCAAGCCCCGCGTTTTTAGCTCAACGACATCCGAGTCCTCACTGAATCTCATCTCCCTAACCGCGCCACCAGAGTTGAACATGCCAACCAGCAGACCGATCGCCGCATGAGGAGGCGCCGTTTGGCAGGTGCTTCAAAGGGACCACGGTGAATACCTCGTACTCGCGTGAGCTCAGCGTCATAGGCAGCGAGGCGTTCTTGGGCAGGTACACCAGCTCCCCTGAAACGTACACAATTGCACAAAGATTGCTTGTTGTCATTGAGTATGTGTCCTAGCTTGACACTGATTCATCAGAGGGAGAAAATTGCTCTTTCCTCCAATATAGTTTCTAGAATAATTATTTATTTATGAATACTAAATTTTGATTTAATATTACAAAATTCATAGAAGACTAATTTCAACTCAGAAAAATATGAAACCAATTTCATATTTTTACTAAAACCAACCTCTATATTTCTGAGCTTGGCACCATAATCTAGAGTAGGATTTAGAGAGTGTATGAAGTCTCACGTCCCAAACTGTCCAAATTGCCTTTCAACTAAATCATGTGCTACCATTGCATGCACACCTACAATGGCGACAAAGAACAAGGAAACGGTTGCGTCCATCTGCGTGTTGTTGGTCAAATCGCAGAAGTCGGTTCAGGAGGCTAAGAAGTCACATACCAACTATTGTTGATGGTCCAATGAATCTACGCACATCACCCCTGGGTGTTTGGGTTACCTGTTTATTTTCGGTCGGGTAATTCAAAATTCGGGTAATGAAAAACTGCTACCCGATATTAGTTCCGAAAAACACTACCCGAAAATTGGTATACCCGATAGTTCGGTTCGGTTATAACCATCTACCTGAATTTATAGAAAAAACAAAAAATACATAAAATTTTAATAACAATTTAAACAAAATTTCACTAGTAAATTGTGTAGAATTTCAACAACAATTTGTGAAGAATAATATATTATAGTCACTTGTTCATACCAAGAGAATTATATTCAAAATAAGTGATAATTTGAAGTGTTCAACAAACAACACATGATAAATACATAGTCAAGGCAAAATTTTGGGTAGTTCGGGTAGTTTGGGTACCGGAGTGCAATACCCGAATTACCCAAATTAATTTCGGGTAATCAAAATTACTATCTGAACTTAGGATCGGGTACCACGGGTTCGGTAATTTAGGTCCAGGTTTGGGTAGTTCGGTATGGGTATCGGGTTTTTTACCCAAGGTGATACGCACACAATTGTCGTGATGTCTACTCCTGAAGAAGACAGTGCTGCTAGCAGCAATGTTAAACCACTTGATAGATGTTGCTATAAAATGCAATTATAGTTTGAATTATATTTTTCATTTGGATTTTTCCCGTGCATGTCATTATGATTAAACAATATACAATATGTTGTCGGTGAAATGTTTTTATAGCTCGTTAGGTGTGTTACACAATGATCCACGTTTTGTGTCTAGAAATTATCTTGTTTTGTATTCTTCATTTCATATTTGTCCTAATTTCAAATTTTAGGCGATTATATAAGATTTAAATAATTCTAAGCAAGAAACTAAAAAGGTATAACAAGATTTCAAGGAAAAATATGAAGCTGGTTTTCTAAGGTAAAACAAATTTCCTTTGAATGTTATATTAATAAAATTTAATTTTCGTATTTTAAATGCATATTTCAATTGAATATTCACTAAAAAATTAAATGCATATTTATTCTACAAAAATATTTGGATGTTTTTTTTTGGAGAAAATATTTCTACACTTTTGTGAAGTTTATTGATGACTAAACTATCACGAAAGTCCAATTTGCTTCCCCGTGGCTGACTTGTTGGCATCCATCCAAAACCACTTTGAAAAGTGCTAAGGGAGGTAAATCAAATGGTTTCAATAGTCCAATGAGTCTAAAAAAAAATCTAATTTTACAATTGAGGACGGTAAATCTGAGAGATCAATGGCTCAATGGTAAAGGCCATTGGTTAGGGGCTCCCACCCGGGGTTCAAATCCCAGGTGCGACTAATTTTATCCCGGATTTATTTCAGGATTTTCCGCGCTATGCATTAAGTGGTAGGCTTACATCCCCGTCCGATAGCGAAGCGCCAATGGTGACTTCGGAACTTCAAGATTTCTTGGCTCAGTCCTTCGAAGGGTGCTCATAGGGATAGGATTTGCGTGACGTGTGTTCATAGGGGTGAGTGTGCGTAGTGTTGAGCGCCCTCTGCGTTATAATTGTGTTATCTCAAAAAAAAAAGTAAACTTTTTCGAATACGGAGATTTGTGAAACTTGATGAACCCACCGGGAATAAAACATCTCTTTTTTTTTAGCAAAGCTTGAAAGGGCATGTTTGGTTTGGTACCACACTTTGCCACGACTAAGGTTAAATATTGCCACACTTGTGGCAAGTCACATTTTTGTGGCAAATTGATAGTGTTTGGTTGGTGACTAAGTTGTGGCAAAGTAATGTGGTCTGCTGTTTGGTTTGTAGTTACAAACGTTAGGCAAAAATTGTGGTAGCCGCTTGAATTGAAGCCACATGTTAATCAAAATGCCTTATGTATAAAGAAATTGTATATTTTATATATTAAATCAAAACAAAATAATAATAATAGTTAAAATTAATACATTAAGGGCTACTTTGGCTCATATAATATGAATATTTTTATTTGTTAATTGCCATTAAAATGAATCACCGTTTCTCATCCGCTCATGTGAAGCCTTTTTCTGAAAAAAAAAAAAAAAAAAAAACGTGGAGCCTTTTCCTCATCCGACTATGCCACTTGCATGTGGGTCAACAGAACTCGATCTTATTCCACCGCCCTCATTCATTCTCATCCGCTCACGTGAAGGTGAAGCTTTTTTCTCAAAAAAAAAAAAAAAAAAACAAAAACAAAACAAAACGTGAAGCCTCGTCGCGGGCGCCCTCCCCGCCAAGCCGGCCGGCGGCGGCGGCACAGCCCCGCCATGCGGCGGCGACCATGAGGCCCCGATCCCAAAGATCGGGGCGGACCCGAGGCCCCGACCCCGCACTGCGACAGCCCCAAACCACGCATCGCTGGGCGGCCCCGACTTCGGGCGGCATCGGTGACCCGCCTAACCGGGCGATGTGTCTTCGCGTCCAAAGCGCGTCCGGCCGAGCATGTCGTGTGGGAGGAGCAGGGCAGGGTAGCACAAGGGCTTGACGGCGGTGTGTCCGTGGGCGAGAGGAGTTGTGGCGGAGGTGGAAGAAACGAAGCGCCACGCATTCGCCACAGATTCGACGCGAAAATTGTGTGGCGAAGCGTTTCCGGGCGGTGGCGAACTTAACTTTAGTACTGAACCAAACAGCTGCCTAACAACCTGTGGCTCGCCTAACTTTAGGTGTGGCGGCTGTGGTGTAGCCAACCAAACAGGCCCAAAATCTCCTAAACAGGCCTTTATCGGTCTTGTGGGCTGGGCCACTAGCCAGCCCAACTTTTTCCATTCTTAGACTGAAGTGAGCTACTTATATTTTATACAACCCAAGTTTGGGTTGCATTACATGGCTGTTTTTCACTTTTTTTAAGATTATATAGTACAACACAAATGTTCACAACATGTGCATACACTTACCCATATGAATACACGCGCATACAAACCCTACTCCAAAGAGCAAGGCGGGCCGGAGATTCCCAAAGTCACCATTGGTGCCTCATCATCACCAAACTTAAATGATTTGTCAACACGTACATACTCACCGTCACCAAACTTACACCATTGGTTTGGTCCAATGTTACGAACCGTTGATGAAAAACAAGGACGATTATCAACGTTTATTGTACACAAAACCCTTGATGATAATCCATTATCACCGCTAGTTCGTGTTAGCAACAGGTGGTGAGTCACGTTTTCACTGTTGGTTTGTGATACCAACTAGTTAGAAATCAACTTCACCAATGATTTGACATATTAGCCGTCAGTGAAGATTATGTTGTAGCACAGTACAGCTAATAACTTCTTCAAATCCAATTGGATGAAGTTGAACTTTATATCAAAATTGTAGGTCTTGATTTTTTCATTCAAGTTCTTTAGGATCCCAAAATTATGTTTGAAGTTGTCCTTTAAAATATTTTTTTTTTTGACTATCCAAACCATCTCGAATCGAAAACAACCAAAACCAAAGTTGTAGATCTCAATCTCCAATGGAGAAACAACCAAACCAAAAGTTTATTTTTAGCTTCTCTCACATGCACGGTTTTCCAGGTGAAGCTGAAAATAATATCTCTTAGATCTCTTTCTCTCTCCCTGTTATCTTCCCTATGTAACTGTTTTTACCAATTTTTTTGAAAACAACTTTAGCGTTTCTTGGAACGGATGCCAAAAAGCTGAGTTGTATCAAACGTTTAGACAAGAATATACATCTATATTTTTTTACATGATGTCATCGGCTTCTTGTAAAAAGGCCAAATATTTACTCATCAAATGCCCAGAGTGAGGGCAGACTGGTTAGTTCTCCACCGAGATGGTAACAATTGCTTGCAGTTTGTAGCCAAGATTTTTTTTTTTTTTTTTTTTTTTGAGACAGATCAGCTTGTTCTTGATGTTCTCATCGAAGGCATGGTCACTGCTAGAAACCATACTGTGGAGCTTATCGCCCGCCTCCGATGCCATACTTTAAAGAAGTAGGGCCACATAGTCAAGTACCCATTTTGCTTGGGTTTGGCCAGTACGCTTTCACACTTTCTCCAGGTATGCTCGCCAAGAACCTTCCATATCCACAATCGATAGGATGCTCTTGTCGTCGAATCCTGCGACATTGCTGTGGAACCATAGGTATGCCTTAGAGCTCATATTCCTAGTGTTCTTGTGAAATACATGGCCACAGCTACACCATACTTTAAAGATATGGGGCCACATATATGGTCAACTATCCGTTTTGCTTAGATTTGACCACAATGGTTTCACGCTTCCTCCGGGAATACTCGTCTAGATCCTTCCTTATCCACAATCCATAAGATGCTCTTGCATTCGATCCCACGGCACACCCACAATTATGCCTTAGAGCTAATGTGCCTGGTGTTCTTGTGAAACTCATGGCCATACACCTACAAGCCACCGTGGAGCTTTATCTGCCACCTCTAATGTCAGACTTTATAGAAGTTGGTTCACGTGGTCAACTACTCATTTTGCTTTGGTTTGACCAGAACTGTTTCATGATTCCTCCTAGTACAATCATCCAGAACCTTCCATATCCACAATCCCCACATGAAGCTCTCCCGTCTGATACCACAACACTACTGCATTTATAGTGGGACCACATATAGTCAAACTACCCATTTTGCTCTGTTTTGGCCACAACAGTTTCACACTTCCTCCTAGTATACTTGTTCCGAATCTTCCATATCCCCGCGGCACCACCCACAGGTATGACTAGTTAATGTTCCGAGTGTTCTTGTAAAATGCATGGCACCTGCTACACCTACAAGCCATACTTTATAGACCTAGGCTCATATCGTTAACTACCCATTTTGCTTTGATTTGTCCACAACGGCTTCCTGTTTCATTTTGGTATACTCATCCAGAATCTTTTATATATCTACAATCCACAGGATGCTCTTGCATCCGGTCTCATAAAACCGCTACGGCGCCATATGTATGCCTTGGAGCTTATGCTCCTGGTATCCGTTTATGTGAAACTTTTGCATGGCCACCACTACACCTACAAGCTACCTTCATATATCTGCAATCCACAAGATGCTTTTGTGTCTGGTCCCACAGAACCGCTGTGGCACCATAGGTATGCCTTGGAGCTAACGTTCCTGGAATCCGTTCCTGTGAAACGTTTGCATGGCCACTACTACACCTACAAGCTACCGTGAAGCTTATCTCATTATCCTCTGCTTCTCATAGATTACTTTATAGGGTGGAGCTACATAATCAACTATCCTTTTTGCTTCGGTTTTTTGCCACAACGCTTTCACGCTTCCCCCAAATCATCCAAAACTTTCCATATCCACAGTCCACACGATGCTCTTGCCATCCGATACCGCGGCGCTGCCGCCAGAGCGCCACTGGTATGCATGCCTTGGAGCTAACATTCCGACCGACCTCCTGTTGCGCGTTGTCTATTTAAACTACGTCGGCAGTCGGGACCGGCCACCGGCACACACATCGCGCGCACCGTGGATCGATCAGGCAATCAGCCAGCCACGTATAACACCCAAATTCCCAACCAAAGCTCGTTCGCAAGCTGCCAGCCCATCCTGTCGATATGGCGGTGAAGCCGGCGACGAGGGCGTACGTGACGCTCCTGGTGGACGACGACGGCGCCGACGATAGCTTCAAAGGAGTGGTGCGGCTGGCAAAGGACTTCGCAACGCTGGCTCAGCCTACCCACTGGTGGTGGCCGTGCTGCCTGACGTGCCGGAGTCCCGCCGCCGCGTCCTCATGGATGAGCTGGGCTGCGTCGTCCGCGATGTCCAGCCGTTTTACCCGCTCTACTACCCAAGCTCCGCGTCTGGGAGGTAATAACCAACCGATGAGCTGATGATCCAACAACACGTTTATTTATTCGATTCGATCGATGTGGTGGCGTAGTTGATCTTGCGATGATATGTATGGTGTGTGTGCTCGATTGCTCAATTGATGTCGTCGTCGTGGCCGGCCGACCGGGCGCTCGTGCAGTTCGTGGAGTACGATCAGATGATGTACCTGGACGCGGGCTTCCAGGGGTCGTTGGACAACATCCACGAGAAATTCGAGGAGAACGGTGGCCCGCCGCCAGCGGCCTTCGTCGACGCCGACATGTTCGTGTACAAACCCAGCATGGCCACCGCCAGGCTCCTTCTCCACGCAGTCGGCGAGATGATGAGGATGAGCCCGCCCATCACCATTGCCGATCTCGTCATGCTGAGCCCACGCACCACCGTTGCCGACGATCACGTCATGATGAGCCCGCGCACCACCGTCGCCGATGATCATGTCGTGATGGGGCCACCGAGCACCACCATCGCCGATCAACAGCACGCGTCCAGCAGCAGCAGGTGAGAGTAGATCATGATGCAGCACCGGGGCAGACGGCAATCGGCCGGCGTGTGTCTGTGCTTATCGGTGCTTGGCTTGTTGAATAATCTTGCAGGACTTCCACCCTGGGCTATGATCTGGTGGTAACTGCTGACTGAACATCTAATCTAATTTCTTGCAGCAGCCGACAGGTCAGTAACGACGATGCCACAACAGCCAAGCAAGTGATGATGACATTCTTCATGGCGGCCGTTGCTGTTGTCAGCATCTACCTTCACTTTTACTAAACCTCAGTGATGGATCACTGGCGTCTGACCTTGAAAAAGGCCACTGACCACTGTCTGTTTCGTTGGAAGTCCGCTGTCATGCCCCTTTTGTCTTTTGCACCCCTGTTCGCAGAGCACTGGAAATCTGTTTGCTGTTTTTTACTTGGAGTCACAAGAAGGGATGGGAAATGAAATCGATGCCGTGTAAATCATTAATTCAGAGTATAAAAATGAATACTGATGTCAGCATTTAGTTGGCCGAGACTTTTCAGAAACGACCTAGGGCCATTTATGCTTAACATAAAGCGCCGGGTGCATGGCGGCGAGGTAGCTCATATGCAGCACCGGGGCAGACGGCGACTACGGCGCGGTGGCGGCACGATATAGGGTTAAGACGCCCTATGAACAGAGCAGCGCACTTGGGTTGGTCCACGACAGAGCGGTGCATGCGGTACGACGGGCGGAGCCCTTTCTTCATCGCCACAGGGACGTTACGTCCTTCCTTTTATCTTTTATTCGTTTTTTCAGGAATCAGGAGGAGCCAGGGGCTCCCTACCGTAAATTTATTAAAAAAAACAACAACCACAAACGAGTACAAAGCAGAATTTAGAGGTACAACAGAGGAAGGGATCAAGGAACTAAAAAAAAAGGCAGCATTTTTTCGAAAGCGCACCATTGGTTGCATTAAAAAGAAGTTGGAAGTTCCATATGATTCGCAAGTAATTCACAAATTAGTCCACGAAACACACAGGCATAAACAAACAGCAAGAAACGAAGGGGAGGGGTGGGGACGAACCCTCCATCTAACAATCCCGATAGCTGATCCTATTACAATTAGAACAGGAACTAAAACAACAAATTACAAATTGGAAGAAAGCAATAGATCTAAAACAGGAATTAGCATGCCTAAAAAAAAAAGGAACTAGCAACAAAGAGTATTCCAGTCAAATGTATCTTCGGCACTCTTGAACTGTCAGTTCTTTATTTCTGAAAAGTGCATCATTTCTGACAATACAAATTCCCCAACAAAAGAGGATGAAGATAACCCGCCGTGCAAACTGAACATTTATGTGGGTCTTCCATTCTTGAATGATTAGGTTAATTGGTAAACCATCATCGAACTCAAAATTCAGTATGCGCCAGCATTGTTTTGAGAATGGGCACCGGAAGAGGAGATGTTTTTGAACTGGTTCTTCTGTTTGTCACGGAGATGTTGAACTGTTTCTTTTGTTTGTCGTTGAACACATTGCAGATCATCTCACTACTAGAAAAGGCAACTAAAGAAGCGCCTGCCATTTTGATTAGGGCGGCTCTTGAGAGCCGCCCCTATAGTATGCGAACATCCCGTTGTTCACAAACCGCCCTATCATACCGACACATTAGAGGCGCTCTCGTCTACCAACGCCCCTATCGATATCGGGGCGGTTCAATCACCAGCCGCCCCATTGTGGTCCACAATAGGGACGGCTCTATATTGAGGCGCCTACAGTGGGTTGCCAATTTTAAAATGAGGCACTCAAAATTAAAATTTCAGAAATGACCTCGGACGGAAAAAAACTTCCTAAATATGAAATGTAAATCTCGAAAAGTTATGAAACTTTGTAGTTGACCACTTTTAGTTCGAAATCATCTAGTCATGCAAAAGCTGTGTTCAAATGTCTCAAATTTGAAATTCAAATTTCAGAATGACCTCGAACGGAAAAAATTCCTAAATATGAAATGTAGATCTCGAAAAGTTATGAAACTTTGTAGTTGACCACATTTTAGTTCAAAATCATCTAGTCATGCAAAAGTTGTGTTCAAATGTCTCAAATTTGAAATTCAAATTTAAATAAACGACCTCGGACGGAAAAAACTTCCTAAATATGAAATGTAGATCTCAAAAAGTTATGAAACTTTGTAGTTGACCACTTTTTAGTTCGAATCCGTTTAGGGCCTCAAATAGTCAATTTACACACGAATTTGTATAATATATGAGGACGCTGAATGGGATATGGACACATACAAGTGTGTAGCGCAGTGGATGGGAGGAACGCGCGCGAGCTTCGATGTTATGCGTCTTGAGCTCGAGGTCTCGCGGTTCAAATCTTGGCGGCCGCAACATTTGCAAAAGGCCAGAAAAAATCACCATGTGTAGAGGATGTGGGTGGTGGCCGGTGGGGTCTTACCCCAATTAAAAAATATTTTTTATTTTTTTTAAATTTTGAAAATGCGAAATCTAGGATTCACATTAGGGGCGGCTGGTACACGAGCCGCCCCGGCTTGAGATAACCGCCCCTAATATGGAACCACATTAGGGAGCACATGGTTAGGGGCGGCTCCAAAACCGCCCCCTAATGAGCATCTGGAGCCGCCCTATAGTTGGTCATTGTAGTAGTGTCTAGGCGCATGCCCCTTCTTTTCAACATATTTCTGGTGCTCAGCCTGAACCAAAGAATTAGCCAAAATACAATCTTATTCTTACCCTGGCAGGAAGTTTTCTGAAGCCACTTAAAGATAGGATCAGCTGGTTGTTGACCAGACAAATGCTTGTAAGCTTTTGAGGAGGAAAAGAGTGTTGACCAGACAATCAAGTTGAGATTTGTCAATTCATCTTGAAGTTGCAGGATGTTGGTAAGCTTGTGTGGACAAAGGAAGGTTGAACAGATGAAGATATTTGCCCAATTCCATATATAGCTTTATGTAGAGAAATTTGTTTGGCCTTTGCAAACGAATGTAATTTAGGTAATGCTAACCTTCTAAGAGCAACTCCAACAGTTTTGCAAACAAGGTTTCCATTCTTCAAATTTGCCAAAAACATGAAAAAAGTGCCCTCCAACAGTTTTGCAATTTAGATTGGCATTTTGGGCAACTTGGCATAAACCATCCTCAACTTGGCAAATATGCCAAGCTGGGAGGGACTTGACAAATCCTCTCCTTACTTGCATGTTGCGCGTATTGACCATGAAAATAAAATCATCTCCCTATTTGCATATTGCATATTGCCTTTTTTTTTTTTTTTTTTACCAAGCTAAATTTGCAAAACTATTGGAGAACCACAGTTTTTTCACTTGGCATATATTTTTGTGACTTGGCAAATCACAACTTTTGCCAAGTATATTTTGCAAAAATCATGTTGAAGATGCTCTTAGAGACCCATTCTAGAGATCTTCCCAGAGCATACATTTATCCGTTTATACTTTGTTCATTCCTTTCTTTTCCTTTCTATATGATATGTTCTATTTTTTTTTTTCTTTTCATTTTGTTTTTATTTGTACTATTTATTTATTTTTATAAAAAATTGCCGTGTTCTATTGTTTTTTTTTTCATCTCTATTTTTTTCCTTTCCTTTGATCTATTCTTACTTTTTTTTTTTTTCTTTTGGTTTTTCTGTTTCCTTTTTCATTTTTCCATTTTGGTGGTATTTTTATGTTTCTTTATTTCTTTATTCATCATTTTATGTTTTACTTTTTTATTTCACAAACACCATGATGTTCTTTCATTTTTTTTGTCTATGAGTAGAATTCTAATGTTCTATGTATTCAGTGATTGTCGGTGTCTTGAACTAACACCAATGAGTAATCTAAGTGGTCGACGTCTAGCTCGGATGCTAAATGCAAATTGTTGCTCGTGTGAATTGCACTGAGTCTTGTTGTAGGGGTTTACAAGTGGTCGAGAGAGGGAGAGCTCCCAAGCCTCTGGTTGTGTGAATGAGTTTGGTCAGATAATAACTGATTATGTGATTGATCGGTTCCCCTTGCATGGAGAACAAGTTATAGGCAAGAAGAAAAAAAAAAAAGGACGGCAAGGAAAAGAAAAACAAAGAAAGGGGTGATGTACATCATTCGTCTTCTCCTTCTCTTCGTGCGGGCCCATTGGCGTTACAAGGATAGGGACATGCGCCACACCTCGGTCTTATTCGCCACTGGTGTGGCGTGGGAGGATTAGGATTAGTGTCATCCTTCGTAGTGGACGCCGTAGGCTCTTGGGAATGGATTGTCAATGCTACTAGTCCCGTCAGGGTTGTGCATGTCCTGTCCATGGTTGTAAGAGGCGATGCGGGTCTCTTGCAGTACGCCCACCTCCGCCCGAGGATTGCATAATGCCATCGGACGGGGCGGAAAAATCCCCTTTTGTGGGGTCAGACAAAGTGGGGCTCGTACCTCAAGGGCTAGGCATGGCGGAAGTCCCTTCGTCAGGTTGGGCGGCTTGGGGGCCATACCCCCTGAGTGGGATGCAGGAGCAGATCTACACCCCGGGCTACCCGGGCTGTAGCTCGAGCTGAGGACCAGAAATGTCCTTAGCAGTTCCTATATTTTGCATAAGATAGCTCATAAAAATGTAGATTTAGTTCTATCCGAGAGGTTACCTTATACTATTTTTAGGCTCCCCTTTGAGGTGTTTCTAGAGGTATTTTTAGCCCTATCCGAGAGGTATTTTTTTAGCCTGGGGTGTGATGAGATGTTGACCCGACCCTAGGGGTCGAGCAAGGTGGACTACCCTTTGAATACCCTTCTGGTCAGGTTCGCCGGAGCGTGGCTCATCACCAGCTGGGCTGCTGGCTCGAAGGCTACAAATAGACGATGTAACTCTATAGGGATGATAACACTCTATGCGAGAATTAAGGATTGAAGAAGCTTTTCAAAGTGACCCTCTGATTAAGTTTAACGAGGGCTTCACGTACGTGGGAGCAGTAAGGGGGCTCGAGCCCGCCGCGCCCCCCCACCCCTAACAGGACGACGGCTTCGTCCCTGCTTAGTACGTAATCTAGCTGGGCTGCATTGGATTTTATCCCACTTACTCTACGGAACATAAACTTAATTATTACTAACACTATGAGCTGCGTGCAAGTGCTGAGTGACAACAACAGGTATGTAGTCGAGTGATTATTGTTCTTGTTATTCTATACTAGCTTGACGGTTAATTTCGAGTGATTTAACAATATTTTGGAATAAACTAAAACAAGATGAAGTAAGGCTCGAAGAATCCAACAGTGATCACAAGCCCACGCATCTATCCATCCGGTTGCATCCTAACACGTATCGGGCACAAACTAACGATGGCCATAGCCACAGAAAGACCGCCGACTAGAGCGCCAACAGCCCGAATGCCGTCGCTGGGCCTAGGGGTGCCGGCCGTGAGTGCAGTGCCAGCTGAGGAGGCAACGACGACGATGCCCAACACAGCTGAGAGCTGGCCGCCACGCTGGTGCCTAGCGTCCTCACCGGGCTGCCTTGACGCCGACCGCGATCGGATCCCGGCTTTTGCCAGCCCCGCGCCTCGTCGACCGAGACGGCGAGACCTGCGTGTCCGCTCACATGTCGATGAGCGGTCAAGACCAGTGTTTTGGATATCGCTCCAGCCAAAAAATCTGTGCCCGCGATAGAAATGAGTATCGGAATTTCGGTGATTATGGGGGTTTTTCGCTGCAAAAGATGTCCAAACTGATTTAAAGAAATAATAAAATTTGTTTAAAATTTGAATTTCGCTGATTATCGGGTCGATATAGCTTAGTATTGGGCCTTGCCGATAGAAACGAATTTCGCTGATTATTGGGAATTTCAGTCCGAAATTCTGAACCCTGGTCAAGACTAAACTCTGCTCGACTAAGGCCTTGTTTAGATGGCAAATATTTGGAACCGAATGTCACATCGCATTAATCGTAGCATGTTTCGTTTGTTAGTGGTAAATATCATCCTACCATGGAGTAACTAGGCTCAAAAGAATCGCCTCTCGCAATGTACATCTAAACTGTGTAATTAGTTATTTTTTTTACCTATATTTAATACTCCAAACATATGTCTTTTGATGTATTTAATGTGATGTGATGGAGAGAAAGTAGAAAAAAATTAGAAATTTTAGCCAACTAATCGTGGCCTAAAAACAGAGGCAGCCTACGATGGACTTTTTGGGAAAATGGGCAGCCAATGGAATGAAACGCCGGGCCAGTGGACCTGCCGCGCCATCGACCCTGACCGCGTGAGGCGGATGCTACCAGAGCTAGGTCTATCGTGCGAGACTGGTGGCACATCTCGCACCGATCTCGTAATTTTCCACAGATGTGACTACCGGGTATATATGCAGCTGAAAAGTCAGCTTGCCGGACACCAAGGATGCATGTCGACGTCGCTTTCTGTATCGCTGGAAAAAGAAAACGAAAGAGCCAACAGTGACAGCGATAGATACCCTGGCTGACGATCGATCTGGTACTGCTGGTAGGCCTCGGCCAAATCGTTCATCTGGATTTGATTTGCCGCAATTGCGACGAACAGGATGTGCTGCTGCAGCTTTCGGACATGACAAGGTAGTGACCTTTTCTTCAGCTAGTCGCGCGATCGTGACGGCCAACTGCACATATTCGGCGTTGCACCGTAAATGAAAATTTTGAAATTCTAATCTACAATTGTACGGCACACCCGATTCGTTCCATGTTCCCTCTGAAACTGCAATTTTTCAACTGCGGCGAATGATATGTTATTTATTCATGGAAATCACGCCTGTGCGTGTTTTGCGTAGAACAAAGATACTAGATCGTCGTAACACCAAACCAGCTAAACTGCGAAATTGAAGGGCCACATGCAGACACTTGGCATCGACTCTGACGACAGCCGTGACCTATTAATCGCGGAACACACGGACGGTGACCAGGATGACGCCAGCAATCAGCATCCCATAGAGAGCAATGGCTGTCACCGGGGTGTCCACGCCGCCGGCGATGAGCCCTGCCATCGCCAGAGAGGTGGCAGCAAGTCCCAGCCCTCCAAGACCGCCGCGCACAGGTTCAGCGACTGCTCCGCCGGCCATCTGATCGTCATCGTCCTGGGAGACCGCTGCTTCTGCAAGCAAACCCTCCATATCCGCTTCATCAACAACCTGCACACCATTAGTATTGCGCCAAAATATAAATTACTCACGAGATACTGGATTTGGCAAGGAATTGGCAACTCGATTGCGAAAAACAGAGCAGCATATATCTGGGACAAAAAAAAAAAAAAAAGTGCTACTACTTACTGGTGAAGCAGCGAAAGGGAGGCCCATGCCGGAGTTGTTGTAGCCAATGGTGGTGTAGCCGAAGCCGATGGCGTTCGTATCAGGTGTCTGAGTGACGGCTTTGAGGTTGAACCCACCGGGGTATGCTGTTGCCATTGGCACGCCATTTATGGCTGCTGAGGGCGTCACAGAGGTAGGGTATGCCACGTCGTTGTTCCAGGTCGCCGGGAACATGCCGGAGCTGAGGTGCGCCATGAGCATGTCGGTGTAAGAGTCGTCGACTACGGCACCCGTGGCAGGTGCAGGGGCGGAGCCGGAATGCTCCATGGCCATGACAACGTCGGGGAGGTACGCGTAACGCCCCGACGACACTCCTTGCCGGCGTCGTCACGACGCTTGGTCTCGATCCGAATCCGCCGCGTCGTCGAGCTTGTCGAAGTCGAAGTTCTCACCCCGCGCGCTCCTGCTCCTCCCGCACGTCGACCTTGCCGGAGATCCCGATCCCGATCAGCCGCGACGCCGCGTCGTCGAGCTTGTCGAAGTCGAAGTTCTCACTCCGCGCGCGCCTGCTCCTCCCGCACGTCGACCTTGCCAGAGATCCCGATCCCGATCCCGATCCGCCGCGACGCCGCGTCGTCGAGCTTGTCGAAGTCGAAGTTCTCCCCCGCGCGCGCCTGCTCCTCCCGCGCGTCGACCTTGCCGCAGACCAGCCTCCCGCGCGCCCAGTCTGCTCCGGCCGCCGAGCGTAGAGTCGGCGGGCTTGCCGAAGTCCTTCCCCGTGATTCGCCTGCTCCGTCCTCCCAGCCGGCTCACGCGTCGATCTTGCCGGAGTCCTCCCGTGCGTCCGGTGTGCTCCGCCGTGTCGGCCTTGCCGAAGTCCTTCCCCGCGCTCGGAGCCGATGCGCCGACCTTGACCAAGTCGTGCCCGCCCCAGAGCTGGGAAGGTCACTCCCTGCCCCCGCACCCTGCCACTGAGGTAGTGGCCTCCTGATCGACCAGGAGGAGTCGCCTTGCGCCTTGCTTGCTTGAATGCTCAAGGGAGGAGCGCACGGCTTGCTTAAATAGCGGGACAAGAAGCAAAGTGGCCATGTCCGCGCTACGTAATCTCGAGAGGTGCCACCGGAAGGCCACGCGGATCACCGTCGTACACGTAGTGCGACGGTCGTCATCAGATGGCCCTACGTGGTTGGGTCGACAAAATATATTCTTGTGGGGAGACGCCGTTCGTTAGGGTAGTTTCGGAATGTTGGATCCACAAGGGATGGACGGAAAACGCTCACAAACAAGGAGCAGGAGGAACGCCGTGCCGCGAAATCTCGCGGTTACGGTGCACTATCGATACGCGTTCGGCACGCGTTGGCTGCTTCCGGTGCGAAATTCCAATTGAATGAAGTCAATGAATGTTCACTCGTCGGGAAACAAGCTGAGAACAACTCCGACCGCGCCACGCGTCCAACCACAGGCTGATCCTAACCCCGCGTCCGTGTATACCCGGTTCCAATTAATTAAACTAGCCCATCAACCCGTGCTCTCGCACGGGCCAGAATCTGATAAAGATATAACCAAATAGTTATAAATTAATGTCTCGGATCTTTTCCTCTTTTTTATTTCCTATTATGATAGGCATTAAAAATAATATGTAATCTGTATTATAAACTTATCAATTATTGATCTATTTGTTTTCCAAACTTATTTTATTAAACCATGAATCTAAATTTTGTTTTTTTAGTTATTATCCTTATTGCTAACAAATTTGTGAGCTCCTAATTTATGTTGAAACTCTCGTGCTTATTATATTGTTTATTGACAATTTTTATGTGTTTTAAAATAAACAATTAGAGTGCATTCTTAAGTACTCCCTCCATTCCAAATTGTAGTTCACTTTGGCTTTTTTAGATACAATTGATTTTGCTATGTACCTAATTATACACTATGTCTAGATATATAGTAAAAAGAAATGGATCTAGAAAAGCCAAGTGAACTACAATTTGGAACGGAGGGAGTAGTATATATGATGACATGAATAGTCAATTTAAATGTATACTACATTACTTAAAAATCAGTTTAGAGCTTGACTGGAGATCTATGAGAGGTTAGAAATGCTAACTAAATGAAACATTAAATATTTAAGCCTTGTAATAATGACTATTTGCACCAAAAAGCAATCTCAAATCAAGATATAGCCACTTGTAGTTTGCAATGTCCTCCCCACTTCCCAAGATGTTTTAAATTTATTGCCAAAGCGTTATTTATGGGTTGTTGATTACACTGTCAATAAACTATGTCAAATGTTTTGAGTTAAAGTGTTTAAATTTATCAAAATCAATAACTTATATAGCACCATGGTTCTAAAAAAATTAAATAAATTTTTAGTATTAGTTGAAAATATTTTTAGGGTTGTTGAAACATATAAAACATATAAATCTATCTCTCATGGATGCATATGTATTTGATATACATGATGGCACAATATGCATGTTTAGTTTAATCAAATTTAACATATTAACATTAAAAGAAGTGGATAATATAGAAACATGCATATGCTTTATGGTTATTTAAATAATTTTTGGTAATAGATGTTGATAGTTTTTTCTAGTAATGTCTGAAGTGGTAATTCAGTGATGTGTATTATCTATCAATTTGGTTTGTTATGTGTATTATCTATCGAATAGCCGGTGGATAAAAGCATTCAAATCCATGTTTGCTTTAGATCATGCTTCTAATGGTATAAAAAGTAACTTAAGATTCAAGGGTCTGTATACTGATTTACACTGGTGTACATGATTTACACATTAACAGAGGTGGATAATTAATCATTTAGAAAAAAAACCAAGATCCTATGGGTATTATTGCCAGTGATCATTTTAGTCTACGTAATTGATAGTAGGATGTTTTTGTTTCTTGTGCAAATTTCTAGAATTTACCTATTTTCTAGTGGGACTCTTAGGGATTAACATGTTCATACTGAATTTCTAGTTACAATTCATAATATTTATATTTTTTCTTACTGTGGTACTTATTTAGTGCACATGTAAGATTATGTTATATATACTGTTGTTTCATTCCTTTGTTTTTGACCGAATGTGTTTCATACCTTTGTAAACCATCATGAATCTATACTTCAAATTAACTTTTATCCATATATTGTAATTCTATTTATCCACATGTGAAGTTTAAATTGTAATTATTATTGTATATTTATTCATAATTTTTATCTTTATTTTTAATAAAAATTATAGATCATAGGTTGTCCTCTCGATTGTTACAAAAGTATCAATATTGGGTTTTATTTTGAATCATATTTCATAATGGAAGGAGTGGGTAATTTAGATGCAAATAATTTAGTGGATCATTTTGAATTATCTATATATCATAATAGCGAAGGTGGATAGTTTAAATGCAAAAATAGGGGTGTTATTTTTTTACATCTTTCACAACGTTGCAGATTTTGTTTTTAATTAAACAAATAGATCCAATGGCTATTATTAATGGTGATGTTACTAATAACCGTGAGAATTTCTAAATCCTATCTTTTTCTAATGTGCCTGGTGATAATTACCTTGGAGGTTGCCAATGATAATCTAGGGATCCAGACCCTCTAAATATTGTTATAACCCATCATACATGTTATAACAATAATTATTTGTAGATGATAATAATGGAACTGTGATTCAGTCAGGCCCTAGACCTCTTCATTCAAGACGCTCCAGTCCTAAACTTAATCCCTCATATCCTCAATAGTTAGGTTGTGCATCTTAACAGAAATTCACCCTTAAATATTTCTATCCATTAGCAGTTCTACTATTTATATTGATAACGTAAAGGGTGTCCACAATATGTCGCCCTAAATTCAAGGAAGACTAACAATCTGTTTAGTAGCGAAGCTAGAGCGAAATAGAGGGTGACAACTATAAAATAAGTGATTACGAGGCTTACCAAAAATAAGCACCATCAGGCACTACTACAGAATTGAACTTGCATGGTGTTTAGTTTTTTTTATTTTCCGTGGCGGGCATTTAGAAATCCGCCACGGAAAATAGTTGGCCTGGCAGCCCCGGCCCGGGAAAGACCGCCACGGTTAATCGATTAACCGTGGTAGGCATTGTAAAAATAACCGCCACGGTTAGTCCCCATTAACCGTGGCGGTTTTATTACAATGCCCGCCACGGTTAATCCACATTAACCGTGGCGGTTTTTATTACAATGCCCACCACGGAAAAGGATTGGCTATAAATACAGCCCCAACCTTCTTCTTCCCCACCGGGTAACGATGCCCGCCATGGTTAATCTATTAACCGCGGCGGTTTTTGTTAAACGCCCGCCACGGTTAATCGATTTTCCATGGCGGGCATGGAGTCCGCCACGTTAATCGGCGATTAACCGTGACCCTAGCTCCGTGGAGGATCTAATGCCCGCCACGGAAAATTGAAAATGCCCGCCACGGAAGTTCATTTCTGTAGTAGTGAGGATGGTCAAAAACATCAACAGAGGCAAAATACATCATTTAACTTTAAGTCCTAAACATCTTGGATAATTTGATGGACTAAAAAAAAAAAAAAAACGAATGACTTGTGGTACAAATTTCTTTTTTTCACCCAAATAATGAACAAATGAAAATAAAAGTAATCATTTTTTTTTCAAACAAACTGTTTGTTTACACTAAATATTGGGTGTCCGATAGAGGAACGATTGGAGCGTAGCTTTCTCCACATAGACTTTAATTTAACTTTAAGAGGTTAGATAGGGACACTCTTGCACACGATGATCTACCTGCATGGTTCTAGGACTAGCATAGACTATAGTTTTAGCAGTGATCAGTAATATACTTTCTTCTAATGTTGTTTAAATTCTAAGTGGTTATATTCTTTTTTTTTTAAAAAATAAATAAGAAAGAAATTGAATATTTCAATTAATTGTCTGCATTACCTTGATGAGTGAAACCCAGCCTCGTACAATCATTTCAAAATCCCATCGCATATATAAATTTTAGGCCCAAGATTTAATCTTCCTATGCATACATCAATTTGACATCGGATATTATCTGGATAAAAAATAAGCATAAGACCGTAACAAAAAGACAACATATTATGAAGAAAATTGACCATTGAATAGATGGGTTTTCTCAGTCTACCCTAGCTCGCAATTTTACTATTGGTGCACCTTGCCAGTCTTGGATATCGAGCTGATACATAGGAATGCAAACCTTCATATCAAGCATCTCAGTTCAAGATGATCAACTGGGAGAGAATGCATGAAAAATGATTTGTCTAGGCCTTTCAGAAAGCACGCCACCATGCAGAGATGCACGCAATGTATGTTAGTAGCTGCAGACCTTGGTTATCACAGCCGATACAATCATGTGTGGCAGTCAGATCCATGCGCACCAGCTCAGGCACATGCATGCCAAATTTTTGTGCCTGATTTATATTGGAGTGGCCTGGTCACCGGTACCAGTAGGCTGCTTCTCGCACTTGAGAGACACATAAATGTAGATTACTCCACCAACATCCGGCGGCAACACAGTTAACGAAACCAAATTGAAATCTAATCTAATCCAATCCAAATAAAGGATGCGTACCTGTTTAATTTGCTTGACGAAGGAACAGGAGCGGTCCATCTCCTCACGGACACTCATGCATCCACATGCATACACCAATCCAACATCCATGCGTCCACATGCATGCAACAATTAATGCAACTGTTTAGTTGATGTCATGAACCAGAATTGGGCCACCCGAAAATGGCTAGATGGGCCTGACACGGCCGCTGCCGGCCCGAGAGGGGCCAGGGGCGCAGCAGCGCAAAAGGGGCGGCGCCCCTTGCCGCCGCCGCCTTCCCTCTCCCATACGATTCCCCAGTTGCTTCATATTCAAGTTAGGATTATCTTAGGTAATTTTTGGTGTGCAAGGAGATATCTCATCTATAAGGGAGACCCTTATTAGGAAAAGAATAAATTAGGATATGCTTGTAAAAGGTATTCCGATCGTTATAAGGAAACCTTATAGAGATTGTTTAGATTACAAGTCCCACTAGTCGGGCTATATAAGCAAGAGGCATGTAATCTCTAGGGGATAAGCAAGCAAATAAAAAAATATCTTTCGCTCTCCAACTCTCCCGCGCCGCCGCCGCCCTCCCTCTTCTGCGCCCACGAGCGTGCCCCACACCCGCCGCCACCACGCCAGCGCCCTTGGCGCCGGCCGCCGACCACCGCCCCCTCCTCCACGGCTCCTCCCCTCCACCTCGCCGCTCGTGCTGCTGCTGCGTCGTCGCCGCCGAAGTTGCAGCCCGTCGCCATCTCGGAAGCTTCGGGGGCGAGGAACACGTGTCAATTCCGGCCCAATCTAGCGGAATCGGCCGGTGGTATCCGGAGACCGGGGCGATTTCCACCACCCATGGCTTCGAGATAAAGGAGTTCAACACGGCGCCGAAGGCGCCTCGGCGACAACCGCGCCCGGATCGGCAAGCGCCGGCGACATGGAGGACCGCCTCCGTCGTATGGAGCACGCCTACACCGCCTCGAGGATCCCAGCCGCGTCGGCGACCATGCCGGAGGACGGCCCGGCGGAAGCCGCCGCCGGCACGGGCCGGCCCGAGCACAGCCCGGCCGCCGCCCCCCCGCCTCGGACCTCGGCGTCGGCTCCGACCCTGCTATCCTCCGGCGGAGGAGGCGGATGGCGCTGACGCGTGGCGCACCGGCCGTCATCGACGTCCTCCTCGGCGACACCGCAGCACCGGCTGCCCTCTCCTCTCCTCGACACTGCGACCGCGCGGGACTCCCCGGCAGAGATGGCATCACCGCGGTGCCCCCCCTCCCCCCAGGCGCCACCGCGGCGCCCCTGCTCCTGTCCCCTGTCCGCGCCACCCAGCGGCGCCCGGCACCCGTCTTGCCACCGCGGCATTGCACCCTTCCCGCTCGTCACGCGCGCCTACAAGTCCGGGAGTTCGACGGCACCGACGACCCCGACCTCTCTGGATTATGGCCGGAGCTCTTCTTCGAGCTCAACTTGGACATCGACCGGACTACTACGTGAGTTCGCCCTTCCACCTCACCGGTCTTGCTTTGCAGCCACGGTACATCGACTGTCCAAGAAGAAGTCCCCGCCGAGTGGGACGAGTTCACCAGCGCCGCGACATCGCCCGGCCCGCCCGACACCTCAACGCGCCATGGGGGCATACGCGCCCCCTCCCGGGGCAAGCTGGGCGACTACATTGACGCCTTCGAGGTCTATGCATCACGCAAGGATTTTGAGGGACGGCGCCACCGTCGACCTCTTCGTCGAGGGCTTGCGCACCTCGCTGCGGGACGGGCACTCGAAAGTGGTTCGAGCCCCATTCGATGGAGGAGGCCATCGACCTCGCCCGCCCGATAACAACGACGGCGAGCGGACGACGCCGACCCGGGCGCCGAAACGGCGCTGGTTACGCCGGCCACCACGGCTGCACCGGCAACATCGACGACGACATCATGGCCGCCCTGGTTGATCGCGATACCGGGCCGGCAGCGTCTCTTTGTTGCTATGGGCGACATCGGCGGCTGACGTCGAACGACATGATCACGGAGCTGCACGGCCCACGACGACCAACAAGGAGCTCGGGATCATCTCCAACGCCATCGAGCTGCGGGCTCTGGCGCCAGTGGAGCCTCCACTATGGCATCGTGAGGTACTTCCACCGCTACTACATCCCCGCCGCCCCGAGCTTCTCCAGGACTTCATGATGGGGAGAACGTCCCGCCGCATGGCGTAGCGGTGGGCTTCCACCTCCGCAATCGCCCCGGGAGGATCGGGGCGTTCCAGACGTACGTCCTCCTCCTTCGGGCATGCCCCGACGAGCGAATCGAGGGTGCCACCATCCTCCTCTTCGACAACAATGGCGGCGTCTTCTTCCGCGTGGGAACGTCACCGTCGGTGCAGCATGGACGCCAGAGATCCAGTGGGGCCGCCCGTGAGCACGCCCGGCGACCTACTCTACGGCTGCCTCCTCGACTTCACCTCCTGCCGCCCACGTCGATCCGACCGCGTCTACTGCAGGCAGCTCCATGCTAAGGTGGCAGTGCCGACGACCTACACCTACGTCTCCTCCGCCCGACCTGCCAGGATGATCGAGCTGTCCGGGACCCTCGGCGCCTCCGTCATGCGTCGTGCTTGGGCGGAATGTCCCTTCGTGCAGCCCCGCTGAGCTTCAAGTTCAGCATCTACTTCGGCGACCTCCACCTCGACTTAACCGCCCGACAAGGGCGCTTTATATGCGCAGCGATGACAACGACAAGTGCGGTCCTCTCGTCTTCTACCGGGCCTGGGTGGTCACCTCCCGATCGGACTGCCCTTCGCCACTGCGTGGTGGGTTGGGCGGCACGTGGACGCGCCGCCTCGTCGAGCGGTGGGGAGATGTCATGAACCAGAATTGGGCCACCCCGAAAGTGGCTAGATGGGCCCGACACGGCCGCCGCCCGGCCCGAGAGGGGCGCGGCGCAGCAGCGCAAAGGGGCCAGCGCCCCTTGCCGCCGCCGCCTTCCCTCTCCCATACGATTCCCGGTTGCTTCATATTCAAGTTAGGATTATCTTAGGTAATTTTTGGTGTGCAAGGGGATATCTCATCTATAAGGGAGACCCTTATTAGGAAAGAATAAATTAGGATATGCTTGTAAAAGGTATTCCGATCGTATAAGGAAACCTTATAGAGATTGCTTAGATTACAAGTCCCACTAGTCGGGCTATATAAGCAAGAGACATGTAATCTCTAGGGGATAAGCAAGCAAATAAAAAAATATCTTTCGCTCTCCAACTCTCCGCGCCGCCGCCGCCGCCCTCCTGCCACGCCCACGTGCGCCCCCACACCCGCCGCCGCCACGCCCGCGCCCCTGGCGCGCCGGCCGCCGCCACCGCCCCCCTCCTCCACGGCTCCTCCCCTCCACCTCGTCGCTCGTGCTGCTGCTCGTCGTCGCCCGGCGCGAAGCTGCAGGCTGCAGCCCCGTACGCCATCTCGAAGCTTCGGCGGGCGAGGAACACGTGTCAATTCCGCCCAATCTGGCCGAATCTAACAGCTTGCCTTGCCGATTGCACGTTCTCGATTCGTTGCCCATCTCGCTGCACCTCTCGCCGCCTTGAGATTGATATGGATGGGTTACCTGGAGGAACCGTCGAGTGGTTTAAGTACATGAGTTGTTGCGGCAGAAGAGTTAAGATTAGATGCATGAAGTGCGCTGCTGCTTGGAGAGGTTTGCAGCACGCCGGCCACCAGAGAACGGAACATGAGAAGCAGAAAAATACGATAGGGTTAGATTAGATTGGTACCGTGAGAGTCAACGTAATACATGGGATTTGTGGTTAAAAATTAATTAGACAATTATTTATTTTATTTTCTCGTAATGGCATTGGTGGGTAATTATTTAGAAAATCAAACAATTGATCCAATGGTTATTATTGATAGTGATAATTGATCCTTATTATATTGACGGCTAGATCTTTCTGATTTTTGTGGAAATTTATACGATTTATCATTTTTCTAGCGCTTGTCGTGGGGATTAATGTGGAGCCTCCTTTAGAGCATCCAATTAGTAATAGTAAGATGAACCGCTCTAGAGTGCTTCGAAGACTCCATCCAAAAAAACATGCTTCCCAATGCAATTTTGTAATTGTAGTTTCTATAGATAAAAGAATTTATTACGCAACACAGAGTTCTGATCTGATGTGACATATATATCCATGTGACCCACCCTGTCACTCTCGACAGCATATAGTTGTACACAACGCATACAGTAACCTCGTTCAAGCATACTGTAATCTGTCGTTTGATCAAACAACAATCACATTCAAGAATACATAAAAAAGACAACATCCAGAAGTAATCTCGTTCACGCATACCGTTGTGTAAATCCAGAAGCATCCAGGATATCAAAATGACCATATCTAGAAGCATACGGTACTGTACCAAACGACAATCTCCAGAAGCCGTACCTCCGCCTCCTGCCGCCGGTGGCCCGCTGCGGTGGAGAGGTCTCAAAGGACCCGCCTGGCAGGCCATAGGCAGCCGCCGAGTCGTCGTCGTCGTCGGTGGTCAAGACACGAGGGCACCGGTCCTCTTCCCGTGGAGGTACGGCTCGGCGGTGGGGTAGTGGCCGCCGCCGTTGTTGTAGTCGCGCAGCATGTGCGTGATGGAATTGACCGTCACCACGGCATCGATGGCGCGTCTACGGCGGCCGATGGAGTGGAACGAGCTGGGACTGGGAGTAGTCGATGGCGGCGGGGCTGGATGCTTGTTGTTGGTACCGCGGATGGCTTCGATTTGGATCGGCGCGCGACCGCGCAGGGATGGCCGGGCGATGCACGGGAGAACTCTAGAGAAGCGACCCAGTCGCGGGGATGGGGTGGGCAGTGATGGTAGGGAAGGGGAAGACACACCGGATCGATGGAAACGACGGCAGCCTCCACAGCACGGACGCGAACTGGTTTCTTCGCCCTCGGTTGTCGCGTAGACTCGACGTCTATGTTAGACGTCGTTTCTGAGTTTTTTCTCCCCTCTCCTCAATAAATATATCCTGCCACATCAGCAAATTGTCTACGTGGCAGTGCAATTAATGGCTATGGACTCTATGGTACGTGGCAGTGCAATTAATGGCTATGAACTCTATGGTAGAGTCTTCACTGTGAGTGCTCTTAAGCAGCAGAGTGGACATATATGAGCAACGGGCCGTCCCGGCCCGTGCCAGGCATGGCCCGCTAGGGCATGGGCCTGTTCGGTCCACGTGCCGCCGGGACATGCCTTGGCAGGCCATCGTGCGTCCTCGCCGGCCCAGGCATAGCATGTGGGCCGACTTCCGTGCCGGGCCGTCACAATAAGCACGGGCCGAAAAGCACCACCGTGCCGACCCGAGGCCTAGAGAAATGAGGAGGAATTGGGAGCTGCCGCCGTGGGAGGATGGAGGAGGCCACCAGCTTGCTTGACGCTGCTTCGGTGATGACAACTGACGCCGTGCTCGCCCCGAGATCCAGCGGAGCAAGAGGTGTTGGACGCCGCCGGTCATGGTCGACACTGAGATCCGGATGTGGTGTTGTTGTGGGCACGACGACGTGTGCCGGAGTGTTGTACGCAGTGAAGTGGAGGTGGAGGAGTACACGGTGAAGTGCGACATTGGGTCGGTGGATTGGGGAAAAGAGGTTGGGGTTTAGGGGGGAAGGAGGTTGGTGGGCTTTAGAGAACGGTGAAGTGTTGTAGCATTAGCAGGCCGTAGTCAGTTGTCATCGGGCGCCACCTGGCTGGCCTGTAAATTTGTGCTTGGCCGAGGCAGCGGCCCAGGCACGGCCTGCTATGTGCTTCGGGCGGCCAAGGCACGAACCCGACCGGGCGGGAAGGGCAAAATCCCGACCGGGCCGTGCCGTGTTTGGACCGGGACAAATTTTCATGTTTCGTGCAAGTGCCACCGGGCCTCGTGCTTTTTTGCTCGGATATCTATAAAACTTATGTTTGCAACCCCCACTAGCTAATTCTCTTGACATGCAAGCATGTCACCTCAGCATCCCACTAACACTCCACTAGCATTGCCACCTCACCAACCCACTCACCATCCCACTAAGGCTATGCGCACGGTCTGCGGGGAGGCCTCGCTCACGGCTCCCTCCGGTTACCAAATCTGCTGCACACCCGCGATGCGGGGCGGCCTCGGCTGTGGCCCCGTTTCCTGGAATCCCAGCGCTTGCGTTCCTACTCCGGGCGACGGCGTGGCGTGGGCCCGGCGACGCGGCTACCGCTCACGGCGAGCCACGGAGGGGACCGACCCGGGAGGGCCTGGGCGCCCGCCGCCACCACGCTCTCGGCACCGCCATGCCGCCCGCCGCCGCCCTTGCGCGAGAGTCCCACCTCGAAGGAGGCGGTTCCGATTCACTCGCCGAGGTCCCCGCGCGCCGCCGTCCGCTTGCGTGGGGGAGGAGATCGAGGCGAGGAGCCTGCGCCGCCTGCGCTTGCTTGGGGGGCCATGGCTGGGATGGAGAGGAGCTCCAAGTCAAGGAGGGGGCAGGCCGGAGAGGAGCTCGAAGCCCGCCCCACGCGCTACCGTGGTGTGCTCGTTCGCGGGCCCGCCCTAGCTCTCCCCGCACCGGCGTAGGGGCTGCCGCGACCAGCGCGGCGCGAGCCTCGCCCGGATCTCGCGGCGGCTTGGGCAAGGTGGAGGAGCCGGCGGCCAAGGGGAGAGGGGCGCCGTCGGTGCACCCAGGCTAGGGCGGCGCGCGGCTGCGGCGAGCGGCGCGGCTGCCGGTGTGCCGGAGAGAGTAAACGCGTGGGGAAGAAAGAAAGGAGAGAGAAGAGAAGAGAGATGCAGAGAATGACAAATGGGCCCATGGGAGAATAGAGAATGGGACAAAGTTTGGACCGGCTGCAAAGAAAACTGAAAACAAACATGTAAGACCCATGGTGCAGGTGGGGTACCGTATGATTTTAAAGTACCAAGCGGTGCGGATAGCCTAACACTCCACTAGCATGTCACCTCACCAACCCACTAACCCTTCCTTGCGCCACGTCATCAACATGCCCCATGTCTATGGGCATAAAAAAGGTTATAACTCATGAACCAAAAAAATATATCAAATTCTGATTACACCATTAAATTCATTTTAATAAATCCTTTAAAACAAGATCTCACATGTATATATTTTGATAAAATTATAAGTGGGATCCGTTGGTATAGAGAAAAAAGAAAAAAAAGAAAAAAAAAGAAAGGAAAAGAAATAGGAGGGTGATAGTAATATTGTAACTCGTAGAATTCTCCTTCATGCTTGCGGCAACGCGCGGGGAATCCACTAGTATATATGATGTTCAGCCCAGCCCAGCCCAAGTACTAATTAATCTACTACACCTATATGGATAACCCCTCTAGGGGAATTTTCTGGACATGCAGCTATGACTCATCAGCATCCCCACCTGTACTTACCGCGGCGGCTTCTTCCCCTACCTCTCGACGCATGTCATACCTTTTTCCATCAGCTAAGCTTGGAAGCCTACCAGATATTATTCTTGCCAAGAATAGGAGAGGTTGCGTCTCTTCGTTTAACTTAGGAAGATTCATATATATATACCTCTCTTATCATCCTGCGACATAGCTCATCATCCCCATGCCACGCCTTCAGGAAGTACCTATCGCCGTTGAGTCCTCCGCAATGTTGCCTCCGCCTAGCAACGACAGGAAAGCTTCCACTAATCTCCATGGCCATGGCGTCGTACCTGCATGCTCCACGGCTATGGCGAGTGGGGTGTCCCTAGCCGCACGTTTGCTGGCCCGGCAGCGGCAAGGAAGCTTCTCCAGTCCATGCTGGCCACGCGACATCGCTACATGCTCTTCTCCAGTCCAGGTGACCATGCGACATCGCTGCATGCTCTGGCCATGGTGAGTAGGACGCTTTCCCCTGCAGCATATAGATGCGTGCTCTCGGCAGTTGCATCGAGATGATGATGAAAGTTGAATGCGTCAAGAAAGGATGTTCGAAAGGTCGAAGCAATGAAGCCGAGCAATGGAGATGGGAGGGATTAGAGTAGGCTGACTTGCTTCCATGCCTAGCATATGCTGTTAATTTGCTAGCTGAGAGGATGGCAGGAAAAGACGTTCATGTTTCCTATATATGTTTGGGCTCCGCCTAACTACATAAACACGATGAAAAAAAAACCAGACCACCGCACAATCCGCTTGTGAATAAGTGCGGTTGCCACATGCATACTGTCTAAAAATTTTCCCCATGCATCAATCATCGATGGATGAGGGATTTCCTATAATATCATCATTATTTATATTTATAATGATTCTCATGTATTATGCATTGCTTTGTTCTATTTAGTTTAGTGTCTACTTCTCCATTTGATCTCCTATGTTTACACGATAACAAAGAGTGCTTTCGTGATTTTTTTTTTTTGGTTATCCAACTTATTCTTCATCCTATCCACCATAGAATACTCTCTTCCAGTCCTTTGATCATATAGCCATCCATCTTTCATCAATGAAATTGTTCCGTATACGTTTCCAAATTATACCTACAAATTCAATATACTCAATGCCCAATAGCAATAATATGACAAACATCACAAACTTCCTGCAGCAACGCGCGGGGAAATCTCCTAGTAATAGATATAGCAGAGGAACCAGCATTGAGCACAGCAGTAGCTGAGCCTGGAGCTACACGTGCGGGCATCCACCTATTTCAATCAACGTTTTGCTTGCTCCACACACTCTATCTCATCCGGTAATAGTTTTTGATGGCTCATAATACTTACCAGTAGTGACGGTGCGCATCTGCGCACGGAGTGAAAACAATTTTAGGCTAAATTAAGAGAGAACATAAGTTGACACAATTTTTTTTGAGACCACGCCCACCTAAGTATGGCGCGTTTTTCATTAAGCAGAGGTGTTGACAACACCAAACCAACAACAAACAGCAGTCCTGGTAATACCATGATTACCAACCTTACAGAGCAAAAACAAAGGTAAAGCAAAAGCTAAGAAACGAAAATAACGAAGAGAAAAAACCTCCAGCCGCTAAGGACTGAACCAAGACCGACACAACCTCCAAACATGTAGCACTAGCGGCCGCCGGCTAGGAGCAGGTGTGAGCAACAGCAAGCAGAAAACGCAGGTGCCGATTGCCGGCCGCACACCAGCACTTTGCTTCGCCATCAATAGCCTCCACGAGCTGAATAACTGAGCGAGCGACACCGTCAAACGTACGCACGTTCCGCTCCTTCCACAGCATCCAGCCTACAAGAAAGAATAGGGAGTCGAAGCCGCGACGGAGGTCCTTGTGCAGCAGCTTCCTAGACTTCAGCCACCACTGAAAGGCTTGCTCGTGGACTGGGGTGAAAACATCTTGCAAGCGCAGCTTGGTCAGGCACACATGCCAAACCTGACGGCTGTAGCAACAGCCTAGGATAATGTGATCCATTGTTTCCACTTCTTGGTCACATATAATTCACATATTGGATGCCTGCAGCCCGTGCCGGTACCGTCTGTCCCCGGTCCAGCAGCGACCATGCAAAGTGAGCCAGAAGAAGAAGCGGACTCTCGGAGGTGCCGCCGTCTTCCACAATTGCTTGGCCCCCTCAACCGGCGAAGAACCAAGGAACATTGCCCCATAGGCCAAGGCCGCCGAGTAGTTCCTGTCAGCTGTGAGACCCCAAGAGAAGGTGTCGGGCTCAGCCGATAGTTGTACACGTGCAAGCATGTCACAAAGGCTTCCAAACTGAACAAGGAGGCTTAAAGTCATTGGGCCGGTGATCTGGCGCACCCACGTCTCATTGTGTAAAGCATCGGACACAGAAGTGCAAAGTTTGCGGCGGCTGACTGCAGCAAACACTTCAGGCGCAATGTGCTGAATTGAGTAGCCCTGTAGCCACCGATCCGTCCAAAACATAATGGATTCCCCATTGCCAAGGGAAATCACAGTGGCTGCCTGGAAGAGACACAACACTGCCCGCTCCGACGTTCTGGGCCGCCTGCCAGAACGGCGATCCTTCCAGACCCACCGCGTCCGGAGCGCAACTCCAGCCCGCCTGAGATCCGAAATGCCGAGGCCTCCTAACTCCTTCGGTTTGCAACAGGTAACCCATGCGACCTTGCAATGGCCAGCGGCAACCGACTCGCTACCCGCCCAGATGAACGCCCGCTGAAGCTTGTCAATGCATTTGATAGCCCACTGTGATAAGCAAAGAGCAATGGAAGTATGGATTGGAATTGCAGACATGGTGGCCTTGACGAGCGAGGCACGCCCTGCCGGATTCAGCAAATCCCCCTTCCAACCGGGGATACGGGCTGCCACCTTATCAAGCAGCGGCTGTTCCTGAGCACGCGTCAATTTGTATACCGACAGTGGTATCCCCAAATAGCGACATGGGAAGGATTCAATCTGGCAAGCAAGGATGGACGAAATTTGTTCCAAATCTTGATCAGAACAGTTCATTGGGATGGCGACGCTCTTGTCAAGGTTGGAGAACAGGCCTGAGGCTAGGCCAAAAATCTGTAGCGCGCCCTTCACTGCCAAGAGACTCTGCTCATCCGGCACCACAAACATGACAAGATCATCTGCATACAAACTGACGCGTGCCCCCAAAAGTCCAGGCACCGGCGCCAGGATCTCCTGGCTCTCCATCCACAGCAACAGCCTGTTAAGCACCTCCATGACTAGGACAAAGAGCATCGGGGATAGCGGGTCTCCCTGACGAAGGCCCCGAGCGTGGCAGATACGCCTTCCTGGCTTTCCATTCAACATAACCCGCGTACTTGCTGTAGATAGAACAATAGAAACCCAGTTTCGCCAACGCCGACGGAAACCCATATGTTCTAGGACTTCCAACAGGAACGGCCATGCAACACTGTCAAAAGCCTTGGCTATGTCAATCTTGAGGAATGCGCATCTTTGACGTTTGGCATGAATGGACTTGCAAGCCAGCTGCACCTCTCTAAAATTGTCATGTATACTTCTGCCCTTGATGAATGCACTTTGATTATCCCTGACCAGAGAGCCAAGCACCGGAGCCAAGCGATTTGCAAGGCATTTGGTGATTAACTTCCCAAAACTGTGCATTAAGCTGATCGGACGGTAATCACGAATGTCAGCTGGTTGCTCCTTCTTTTTCAGCAGGATCATGTATGCATCGTTGAGGTGATGGAAACTCCTAGAGTCCTGTGACCAAAAGGCGTTCATGGCGTTCATGACATCCTGTTTGATGACATCCCAGGCCAGCTTGTAGAACAAGCCTGTGAACCCATCTGGACCTGGGGCCTTTTCATTGGGGAGCTCCCTAATAACAGCCCAAACTTCCTCCTCTGTGAACAAAATTTCAAGAGCATGAAGGTCCAACGAAGGTACGCCAATAGTTAGCAAGTTCACTCTCCTGGAACGCACAAAGCAGTCACCGAGGATGCCATTGTAGTAGTCATACACGGCTCCAGCAATGGTTTCGTCAGTGACCAACTGGACGCCCTGGACTTGTAGAGTTGCAATACGATTTTGCCTTCTTCTATGACAAGCTTGCAGGTGATAGAACCTGGTGTTGGCATCCCCCTCCTCTAAGAACAGCAGCTTGGCACGCTGCCTGTAGATGGTGCGCAGGAGCGAGGCATAGCCCAACACTTTGATCTTCATAGCCCGATGCAAGGATGTCTCCCATGGATGAAGTTGCCTACTTTCCTGCTCTGTGTCAAACCTCAGTATGACCTCCCTGACCATAGTGATCTGTAATCGCAAGCTCCCAACCCTGGAGTTAGACCATTTCTTCAGCTCGGTAGCAAGGGCACGAAACTTTTGATCAAGGACGCGGAAAGGGTCCGCATCTATAACTGTGGAGCACCAAGATTGTGCCACGACATCCATGAAGCCTGGGATTTTAGTCCAAAATGACTCGAAGCGGAACCGTCTCCTCCCTTCTGCTGCTACACTCATCCGCAGCAAGAGCGGACAGTGATCCGAGCAATCAAAAGAGAGAGGGGTGAGTACATGGTTAGGATACAACGCCAACCATTCGGATGTCGCGAAGATCCTATCCAGCAACTCAAGTGTGGGCGTGTCCCTTCTGTTGGACCAAGTGAACCGCCTATCAGACATGTAGATCTCATCAAGCCGGGCCGCGTCAATGAATGCCCTGAACCGCCGCATGCTACGCCTGTCAAGGCGGTCGTTGTTTTTATCTGCAGCTCTGTGGATCATATTGAAGTCGCCACAGATCAGCCACGGTAAGGAATGTGCTCCTCTGAATTGTAAGAGCTCATTCAAGAACTCAACATCCAGGGGCTGCCCAAAGAACCCAGCAAATTCAGCTTGGCGGACAGAGAGTATCGACCTTGAGTGACATCAGTGACCTCCCAGGTGGCTGATCCCCAACCAAGAAGGATCCCTCCAGCCGCACCCACTGAAGGAATGAAACAACACTCAAACCCGGCCCCCAAGGTTTCATTAGCCAAAGAGTTACAGATTGCAGACAACTTAGCCTCTTGCAAGCAAACAATCGATGCACCATGTACACCTATCACATCCCTCACCACACTGCGCCGTGCCTGATCATTCAGGCCCCGGACATTCCACACAAGACAAGTAGGTCGTGTAGCCATTAAGTAACCAATTTTGCGACTGAGCTAGACCGCCATGCAGTCAAGCCACCTCCGCCTCGAGGCCGGACACATTGAGGTCCAGGGCTGCCACATCAAACCCCCCATTGAGCAGAACTTCCAAGCATTTTTGCTTGTAGGCAGACATATCCCCCTTGAAAGCCTTCTCAAACTTAGACACAATGTCTGCATCCACTGCATCCTCCGGAACATCGTAGCCTAATTTCCGCAGCAAGACCTTTTGGGCCTGCACAGTTGCGTTCGCGGCACGCGGTCTGGCTGCAATCCTTCCACTTCGGCGCAGGGAGCCGATCGAGATTGGGGTACACGCCCGACGTACTCTCGGCCCTGCACGGATGAGCGGCGTGGCCAGCGGGATGCAGACTTCGTCTTCCAGCCTCGCCTGCATTGGGTTACCAACAGGGCCCGACCCAGCATCCCCATCAGAGGGAGGGTCAGCGCCAACATGGTCATCAATCATGCCACCATCACTCAGCTCGGGTGGTGCCTGCGGCTGAAGCACTTGGGGTTGGCCATGCAGTTCCCCGGCCACCAAATCAGCCCACCAGTCTTGGACGTTGCATGGAGTAGCGGCGATGACAGGAGCCGTGACCACCTGACCAAGCTCAACCTCCACGATGCGAGCCCACCAGTCCTCCTGAAGTACAGGAGCAGCTTGGGAAGAACGGCCGTCCTGGAGCAGCTGCGGTGCCACCGCAAGGAAACGACCCACGAAGCCAATCTCTGGGGTCCCATGGAAACGGCTGACCATGGGTGAAGGGGATCGAAGGTCCGGTACTGAGCTGAATCCCACACGCACAGACCGGGCAGGCGTTCCAGCCACGGGCGAAGGACCGGCGACGCACAATCGCGACCATCAGGAAACACAGGGCAGGCAAAGTCTCCTACCCGAACCACCACAGAGGCCACACGACGACGTTCCTGGCCCGGGTGATAGTTGTTGAAGTTGCTGTCCAGAGAGTCGTCATCTTCACTATCTCGACGCGGAGTCGGATTGTAGTGGTCTTCAGGTGCCCAGGAGTCAAGGCCTGCCTGACCGCTTCCACCCTGATCATTGCCATCAGCACCCAGATCACCAATATCATCACCAACTCCTGGCTGGCCCGCCAAGCGCACAAACTCAATATACACTATCCTGCAATTGACCAGATAGATACTGCAGACCGAGCGCTCCAGAGCGCTCTCTCTCAATGGATGACAGAGGCTCCTGGATATATATCAGTTGCGTCTCCCTGATCGTGGCCGGGTGGCGGCACCACGCTGTAACAAAGAATTCTCTGCCATCATCTTCCGGGGTGTCTCGGAGCTGGGACAACTCAACATGAGTACAGGAGCTTCCAAGAATGACCTGCGCGGTTGCCGCGTCCCTGGCATGCGCAGGAACGTGTCTAATGGCCACCAACACTTTGAACCTGAAAGTCACGGAACTGTGGCAGGTCGTCCGGCGCCAGGCACGCCAAGTGAGCCTTAGGTTGCCCTCAGGGGGAGAACGCAGCACACGCAGTCTGTCCTCAGCGTGACGGAAGCGAACGAGGAAATCTTGTGGTTCATGCCGTTGAACGAGCGCATCATTCGCAGTAATCCCAAATACGTCGAGGAGGTGGGCGTACAACATCTCCACAGAAACCTCGGGCCTCGATCCCCCAACGAGGGCAGTCAGGGAGAGGTCCAAGGCCTCCTCCGCCATTTGGATCGCCGACGTACAAGGAACGACCACCAGAGGAGGGTTGGGCAGACCCCTGGCCACAGCGTCCCCAAGACCCCCCGACTGGATTTACAAACAGCTGGATTTACTAGACCTTAGCCTAGATAGGTAGATGTTCAGATAGTAATTCATTGATGTAGCAAGCACACTGAAGCCTTGCATAATTTACAAAGATGGAATTGGTTCAGTAGAAGCAGTCCATGGGAAGTACACAAAAGTACCATGCAAGGCTTGATGCGGTCAACAGAAAAGGTTGGGCCATACTCCTATGAGGGGCTTAATCTGTTTTGAAGTGGGGCCACATGGTCAAACAGAGGTGGTGATGCTAACAAGTAGAGGGACGTACGTGAACAAGGTTATATAGTAACTAAAAGAATCAAGGGTTTTTTTTTTTTTTTTTTTGAACAAGGAGCAGATGGTCACCAACACTATTCTCTGTAATTTGGTCAACTAAAAGGAGGAGGGAGCGCTTCTCACGCACGACGCAGCATCCATGGCGTAAGGCTCGGGTGACGCCCAACGCCGCCCACACACGTCGTGCATGAAACAACTAACTGAAAGCACAAGTTCCATAGGGATCCAAACCATTCTCGATTCGTTCATCTCTGAAACTGGAAGCAGCATTCCCTTGATCAGAGACAGAGTAGTTGAGAATCATGCAAGAGCAAACGAGGATCATCTCCAGGCCGGAAATCCTGATGATCAATGGCTACTTGAGGCTTCGGGTGGTCACAGCCAACATTGCAAGAGCTCTCGGGTTCCTGGCATTGTCTTGGTCCGCCGTCGTGCTCTTCGCCGGCTTCGTCCACGATCTACCACCCAAGGAGTTCAGGCTTGTCACCGCACTCACCTTCGTCTTGGCATTGAGGTTTCCCATCTCACCTTCGTTGCTACGGGGTTTCATAGAACTTTTTAATAAAATATGAATAAATGTGGTTGTCTAATTGCTCGTATAAATGGTGCACTTTTAGAGATTACGTTCAAAGTTACTCTTTGTTTGTGGTAGTATTAATTCGTCTTATTTGCTGTTTTTGTATTAGAAAAACTGTTTATGAGATTAATGAAAAGCAAGTAAATAATTACATAATTTTTTTTAGATCGGATGGTGCAAACAATTAAGATGATGCCATGCGAGAGAATTAGCAATCAATGCATCTTAGTAGCTAGGGTGCTTAGTGGAGGATGATGTGGCACGTTGAGGATGGAGAGAAATCCTCGGGGTGCTTGTATATAGTTAGTGGGGTGCTTGTATATAGTTATAGAAGATTGCATTTTTACCATTAATCCTGTCATTGAAGTAGATAAATACATGCATATTACACTACAGGATGATGGAAATTTTTGTGAACGAGTCTCCGGCTGGCACAGCAGGGCTTGCTGCGGACGAGTATCATATAATCTGTATGCTCCGGAAACAGGAGTGGACCAAGGCGCACAAGACCGTAATCGTGTTGCGTACAATGCAACTAGTGAAGGGGCTCTTTTTTGTTTTTCTGGGATGCCACTGCTTTTTTTCGTCACCAGTGAGCCTGGGAGTCTCAGTGTGGCGTCTTGTACATGGCCATGGTGGGGACATTGTAAAACTGAAGGCTGCACTGGACATCTTCTACGCTCTAGTCCTGTTGCAGAGCTTATTCAACTTGTACTATTCAGCCGGTGTCATATTTGGGGAACACAGCCTGCAACGTCTGAGCAACAAACACTCTGGCCTTGAGGAAGAATATTGGGGTTTACAAGCAGTTCGAATGTACTATTCAGAAACAAGAAGGAAATTTGACAAGGACTGGAAGCTGCCCTGCTGCAACTGGGACTTGATACACTACGCTGTTGGGTTGCTCCAGTCTGCATCTGGGGTTGATCATCGATGGGGAGCAAGGGTATTAGACAAGCTCCTTGATACGGATGCATCTGTAAGACGGCTGCTACTGTCTTCAAGGATCTCTATTCAGAACCTGATCGCCATGATTGGCACAGCTCAAAACATGGAGAGCAGAGAGCGCGCCGCAAGGATTGTGGCTCATCTTGCCACTAGCGTCAAGATAACACACTTCCCGGGTACAGTAGAATGCATTTGTTCCCTACTTGAATATTAAGCAATATTATTGTGAGCCACAAGTTACTTGTCGTCCATTGGAGAATCCTCTTCCTAATAAAAAGGAGGAAAAATCCCAGCATCAAGATGATGCCTACATGGCAGTGCCCATCAAAGACCAAACTGATGATGGCCATGAGCATCATCATCTGCCAGTTTAGCCAAGAGAAATGGAATAAGTTTAGTATGGGAATTTATCAACGACCGCCGTGAGGCATGTCAACAAGCTATCCGGCAAGAGGTGGAAGCTATCCGGAAAGAGTTAGAGGACAGGCCAGAAATTCCCTATAAATCTAGAGGAGCCAAGGAGATGATTTCTCAAGGCCTGCTGATTCTTGAGAGGCTCACACAAGACCAAGGAAACTGCGCCGAGATCAGCAGACACCAACGGCTGGTCTCTAAGATCACTTCGCCACTGTGCAGCCATGACTTCCTCAGCAATGCACGGGACAAGAAAATGGTTCAAATGCTAAACATGTCACTCACAGTGGTGAGCAGGCTACTAAGCAGCCATGGAGATGGTGCCACAAGGCTGCGCCAGGAGCTAGCTAAAAGAACGGAAGCCGTCAGTAACCTAATGGCTATTTTGGACAGTGAAGGTGCCCAAGAACTAAGTGAACAAGCCCTGGAGATCCTGACAGATTTAGCCTTTCATGATTATTTCAACAAGCTGGATTTCAAAAGGCTTTTCAAGGCCCTGGTACGAATCTTCCTTGAGAAAGAGGCCAGCAATACTAATACTGCGGGGGACATGGACGTGGCTGACATTACTATAGCCGAACTGGAACGAGCAGACAGAGAACATAAGGTCACCAGAATGAGGCGGAAAGCAGGGGAAGCGCTGGCCAGACTGCTTCCCCTTCCCACGGAAACAGTTGCTGATAAACTTTCCAAGCAAGAGGCAATTGACCTTTGACCAAGGTAACGCATGCCATTTTAGTATATGCAATTTTTGTTTTGGAACTCATTAGCTTATCCTAAATATTATATGACAAAAATAGAGGGAGTAGTTTATAATTTAAGTATTATTTGTTTCTAGGAACTTTTTTTCGATAATAAATATCCAACTTAGCTGATAATCCCTCTCTTCCAAAATGTAAGGTGTTTTAGTTTTGTCATAAGTCAAATGTCGATCAAGTTTATAGAAAAATATATTAACATTTATAATATCAAATAAAATTTCTCAGTAAGTAAACTATTGAGGCATATTATATGGCACATTTAATGAAACTATTGGTGTTGTAGATGTTGATGAATTTTCTATAAATTTAGTCACGTTTAAGACAAAAAAAAAAAAACTTAGACATCTCACATTTGAAATAGGGGAGCAATTGGAACTTGCATTAGATAGACAAACATAAGAAATTACAAGTGGCCATCTTAATTGTTTTCTTCAAGTAAGTCATTAAATCATTTCAATAACTTAACATGTATCATGTATAATACCATTATAAGATTGCTGATCCCTTGTGCTAAATTGTGTTGCAGCAGGTGTTTGATCAAATATTATCTAGCAAAATGGGAAAACTGCAGATGCGGTCAAAAGGGTTGTTATACAAAAAAAAAAACAAATGATTGTGGTAACTTGCTGCCTCTGCCTTTTTGCATCGCTTCTGATCTTGTCCCCAATGTCTCATCTGTCAGCAGCAAATTTCTCTTACTTTTGTAGTTTAGAACCATTCTCCTCAACAGCGAAACATATTTAGTGGGCCAACACTTCTAATCCAAAGTAGTATTATTACTTTTTCTGGGTAATTTTGTCACCAATATCCATCTTAACCGCTAGATGCATAAAAAAATTACAAGGGGCCATCTTAATTTATTCAAAGCAATCCATCAACTCCTTTCAGTAATTTACATACAGATAAAAGGACATCCTTCTTCGACTAGACATGAGTTAACTCCTTTCCATAATTAAATTATGCATAGATAAAACAACATATTTCTTCTACTACAGATGATTTATTGATATGTATCATGTATAATATGATTATAAGATTGCTGGCCCACTGTGTTAAATTATTTTTGTTACAGGTGCTCGATCAAATATTATCTAGTAAAATGGGAAATTATACAGATACAGCCGTAAGGGCTGCTAGAGAAACGAAAATCCTAGTGACCAAGGTAATTAATTAACTCATTATCTCTGCTTCTGAATCACTTTTGATCTCATTCTCAATTTCTTAGATGTTAATCAATTCTCTTATACCTCTATAATGTAGAAATGTTTTCCTTATCTGTTCAAACACATTTAGTGGATCAAAATTTGTCTCCCTTTTGGATGTAAACTATATATCTTTTTTTGTAAGATAATTTATAATTGTGATATTATTATATTTGCTACCTAGGCAGTTTTGTACTGAAAGTGGATTTTATGAGCATAGGGCCAACTGTCCACTCTATGATTTGGCACACTCTCAGCCATCGGATCGCAATGGAGAGCAAAAGATTGAGCCACACCACTTCTGTACCGAGCTGCCGTGGCACAATCTCAGCCCTCCAATGCCGATCCGATACTTGAGAGTGTGGGTGGGCACCTGCACCTATGTTCATAAAGTATTTAACCTTTTTGTGTCATTGATATTCATCCAAGCTGCCAATGGGTACTTACATTAGATAGATATACATGTGAAACCACATGGGGCCATCTTAACTTGTGTTTGAGTAATTCATTAACTCCTGTCAATAGCCTATATATGTGCAGATAACACGACATCCTTCTACTAGAAATGAGTTGCATCATTCTGTATCATGTAAAATATGATTATAACACTGCTGATCCCTTTTGTTAAATCATGTTGTAGGAGCACGATCAAATAATATCTAGTAAAATGGGAACAAATGCAGATGCAGCCAAAAGGGCATTAACAAAAATTGAAAATCTGCCGACCGAGGTAACTCGCTCTGTACTCTACCTCTGCATCACTTTTGAACTTATTCCCATTCTGTCAAATGTCAGTAAATTCAAATTCTCTTACTTAGATTATTTCCCCAAGACAATGCATTTGGTGGGTCGACATTAGTATCCCTTCTGATCCAAATTATATATCATTTTATACTATATTTAACAATTGTATTTGCTAGGAAACATTTTGTCATCAATGTCGTCTTAGCTTCTAATTAGTACTTGCATTAGATAGATATACAAACGGAATTCCAAGGGGGCATCTTAATTTGTTCAATATAATTAGGCCTTGTTTAGATTGGCAAGTTTCCGGTAAATTTTCACTATTCACCCGTCACATAAAATGTTTGGACACTAATTAGGCCTTGTTCCTTGCCCACGAAAATATAGTTACCGGTCCACATATTTGGTTCCTTGTAATAGGTTCCTCCCACTTTCTAACTGTTAGATTTAGATCCATGGACAGCTCCTAAAATTCACAAGCACTATAAAAATCCTAACAGGTAAAAACAACATCATTCTTAGACCAGAGATGAGCTGCAATCATGTACGATATGGTTATGGCATTGCTGATCCTTTGTGTTAAATTATGTTGTCGCAGGTGCTCGGTACGATATTACCTGCAGGTAAAATGGAAACAACCGTGTTTTTGCTTCCCTTTTACGTATTATCATTCGTGGAATTGAGAAGCAATCCGAGGAAATAAAATCAATGGCAGCCATGTTATCCCTCGCCGTTGCGATATGCAACAAGAATGCTATGAGTAGAGAAGATTTTGCTCGTGCCACCCCTGGAGATGAAACACTAGTGAAGAAGCTCAAGGAGATACTAGAAGTAAACAAGCAGCAGTGCACGACGGAGTGTTTGGAAGTAGTGAAGCTTACATGCCACTTGGTGGTAGCTATGATTAAAGTCCAGCCCAGCTGCATCCAACGTTTCAATGAACATAATTTCGAAGAAACATTGGCCGAGGCTTTGGAAACCATGTCGGAGGTGGATGACTGCATGCTCTTCGCTGGGAATGATCGTGAGGTGATCAAGCCTGCCAGGTCTCTCGCTTCACTTGTAAAGGAAGCACAGGAGCTCCTAGAGACAAAATAGTAAAAGCTAGGGTGGGTAACTGATCGAGCTCCTAGGTCACGCATGGAGATTATTATGCTTTTGTGCTGGACAATCTGGAGGGCTAGAAATGATTTGATCTTCAAAGGCATTAGCTTGAATCTTGCTGA
>JADLZK010008489.1:0-21055 GCA_015847255.1 Hyparrhenia diplandra | reverse complement strand
TGCCAAGGGCAAACCAGTCCCTGCTTGTGTGACGGAGGCACCGGTGCAGCCACGGCCAGCCCGAAGGGGCAGCGCGCGAGCCAAGGCCCGGTCGGCGAGGCGGGAGAGTGAGGGGTAGTGCGGTGCTTTCGGTGGTGGCGTGACCAGACAACCACCGAAAGTCGCCGAGTCGAGCAGATCCCCGACCTCGTAGCAACAGTGAGCTTCGCCCCGAGATGCCGCTACGCATCCTTGCCCGGCCAGCGGAGGCCGAGAGCAGGAATCCAGCGGCGTGAAAAAGTACAACATCTTTGTCACGGGAACATTGGGAACCTCCACGATCACCACGATCAGAAGCCCTACCACGGATCTCGGTAAGTCCGTTGGCCTCTGGATTTCAATGGCACCAACGCTCTCTCAAAGTACACCGGCGACCAGGTCCCGAGGCTGGGTCATGATCTCTGAAATTGCGATCCGGTCGTGGGAGGGGGGAAACGTCGTGGCAAACTACTTCCGTCGGCCTCGACCGAGGCGGCCAACAGCTCACGGCCCTCACGAGGAGGCTACGCGTAACAGAGCGTCAAAGATATCTTCATCGGCACCTACAAGTCCACATTACAAGCAATCGGTACAAAGTACGACTGGGCGGTGCGCCTTGGCATAACGAGCGCTCACGGGAAGCCCATATCCGTCCTTCTCGAGTGCGCGACAATCCGGATATCGTGGCGAGGGTGCGTCGGCGCATTCACCAGGGGTCTCGTCTCAATGGTAACGCCCGCAGCCCAAGGCTGCGGGAAAAAGCTCACGCAGGTCAAGATCACCACCATGTCAAGGTGCTGGACGTGGCGCGGAGGTGTACAGGCGGGATGGTAGAAGTATGTATTCCACAAAGATTACGACTGCTGCCCGTGGGTATTCCCCGTCGCGAGGCTCAGTGGCGATAAGCGGCGCGACGGCGTCTATGCTGCGCCAGCCACGCGACTCCAGCGGCGTGGCTCGCCCGGGGAAAGAAGGTCGCGGCAGCCTTCTCCTTGGCGCGCCGTCGTGATGGAACCATCGGGGAGGCGCGTTAGCTGCGTCAAGACCGTTGGCGAAGGCGCTCAAGCTGGCGAGATCGATCCAAAAAGCTCTACGGCAAGTGCCCACGACACCGGACTTGAACCATGTGTACGGCGCGGTGTCGGCACTTCAATGCCGTGTGAGAGCCGCGAATGCAAAAAAAGCTCAAAATCAAACGAGCAGGTGGAGGAACCTGCCAAAGTTGCCACAACAACCCGGGAAGAGGAGCCCGGACGGGGCCGCCGATCCAGAGCACCATACCGTCTCGAAAACATAAATCGTTCACAAATCATGGAGTGGACACTACGGCTGCGAGGTGGGGCGAGATCGTAAGATCTCGCCCGTAATCTGGCCGTCAAAGACTTGAGGGCTCCGCGGACTGATATGGCCTACCTTCTCAGGCGGGTCATAACCTTGATCGCGGCGACGGTGGTGTAACAACTTGTACCGGGCGATTCCCCCACTGGTCCTCGACCGTTGTTCCGGGCGCTGCGCTTTGATAAGGTCCTCATCGACGGAGGGGAGCCGCCGAACATCTTTGTTCGGGAGGATGAAGCCTGGACATCCGCGAAGGGCGACCTCAAGCCATCTGAGCACCCGTTGACGGGGGATCCTCGGAGGAGTCGTCAACCCCTCTCGGAGGCGGGTGATGCTTGGTGCGGTTCGGCGGCAGCTAAGCACCATCGCATCGTTACATGAATTTAAATAAATCGCCCGACTTAGTCATCGTACCATGCCCATCATCGGACGGCACGGGATTGACCAAGCTCATGGCGGTCACTTTTCTGTGATACCTCATCCTCAAGATCCCCACGGAGGAGGGGGTCCTCACATGCGAGCCAAGCGTACATATGGCCTATGCGAGGAAGGAGGGCCTCGACAAGCGGGGAGTTCATACTCCCACGATTAAAACAAGGGAGGTGATCAGAGCATGAAAGAAGATGAACCCCTCAGGCCTCGAGATGCGAGGAAGGCGGACGAAGAAGACCACCAAGCCATCGGTTACCAAAGACATCGGTGGTGGAAGGAGGCGTCCAAGGCGATGAAGATAGGCGTGAATCTTCACCGAGGAAATAGGAAAAACTGCTCGTCGGTTCTCGAGGTAACGTGAGCATTTTGCGTGGAAACACGCTGATAATGCCGGATTACCTCGGGCGGATCGGGATTTCTCTACGTGTCATCGCGGCGACGAAGCGGTGCGCGCGCCAAAATCTGCCCGCTTTAATAAAGAAAAATCATTGCCATTAAAGCGGTAACTAGATTGCTAGGCTATTGGCGGCTTTATTCGAGGTGTATCATCTGGCCCGGATAGCTAATCGGTCCTTGTAAGAAAAAAAGAATAATGAATGGAGGATGCGTTGATTATACCCCGATCTCAATAGGGCTTGCCTAAAGACCCCTTCGGTCTCCCACGCATCGTCGGGGTTGTCGACTCCCTTGCCGGGTTGCGAGCTCCTTAGCTTCTGGTTGCTATTCGGGCTATCTGAGGGGCTGCTTAGGAACCTTATCCCCGACCTCGCTCGAGGCTTATGTGGACAGCGTCGTGGTGAAGGCAGACTCTCTCCTGATCGGCTTGATCTTGCAGGGTCTTCGCCAAACACTTGAGTACCAATGGAAACTCAATCAGAGTGTGTTTTAGGCGTTCCCTCAGGTAACTTGCTTGGTAACATTGTTAGTAGGCATGTATCGAGGCCAAACCCGAGGAAAATCAAGCGCCATCATGCGGATGAAACTTGCCCCCAAAACGTCAAAGATGTCGCAGTTGGCCGGATGCATGGCAGCCCTAAGCACACGTTTACGTTGCGGCGGCTACCGGTGAGAAAGCTGCCGTTCTTCCAAACTCCCTTCACGCGAGGAGAAGCCTTGCGGTGGACTAGTGAGGCTCAAGAGGCCTTCAGCGGCTACAAAGAAGTTTCTTACCACAAAATCCGGTGTTGGTGGCCGAGCGATGCGGAAGCTTGATGTTGCTCTACATCAGCTGCGACCAGCCGAGATTGGTTGCTGCGCCACTGGTTGTCGGCCGCGCGGAGGAAAGGAGCGCGTATACCCAAACGTCCGGCAGCCGGTCTGCGCCGTGGCGAGTGCTTGAATGACTCCAAACAAAGGTACCTTCACATACTGGCATAGCTCTATGGGATCCTTATCACGTCACCGCAGAAGCTAGGTCACTACTTGACCTTCACCCGATCACCGTGGTGTGTCGGACTACCGGTAGGCGACGTCTGGCGCAATAAGGATGCCAATGGTCGTATACAAGTGGGCGTCGAGGCTGACCTGTTCACCATTAGACCACAAGAATAGGAGTACCATCCAGAAGTCGCAAGCATTGGCGGGGCTTCGTTTTGCGAAGTGGACGGATCTAGAACTCCCTCGAAAGACACCGGCCATGACATTTGGGCGATGTACTTGACGGTTATTGTTTGTCGATGGGCGGGCGTCTACATCATATCACCCTCAGGGGATGCGGCTCCGGTATGTTCTCGAGATCCACTTCCAAGGCGTCCAACAACGCCGGCCAGTGCGAGGCACTCTTCACGGCCTCCCGCCAGTAACATCCAGCTTGGGATTCGCCCGTACCCAAAGTATTTGGTGACTTCGGCATTGGTAATCCAAGCAAGTCAGCAAAGATTGGGATTGCGAGAGTGAAGATGGATGCATATGTGGCGGCCATAAGAAGTTGGAAGGCAAGTTCTGCAGGCTCGGCTTTGATCACGTGGTTCGGGACTACAACCAGCCGTAGATGAACTTTCCAAACTCGGCTCTTCTGGGGCAAAGATACCGGCCGAGGCGTGTGCGTCGAAGATACGTGGAAACCAACCATCAGTGATCCAGCGCCCGGCCCTCCACTCCGAGGCAATTTGAGCACATCGTCGCCACCTATCCAATACCGTTGATGAAGGCTGGTGAGTCCCGATAATCAAATATCTGCGGGGAGGCTCGTGCGAGAAAGGCGGAGCCGGAACAAAAGGCGACTCATCGGGCGAGTAAAATTATGTCTAGTTGGCGGTTTCCTCATGCGGAAGAGTCGGAGGCCCGGGTCTGACTTGAAGTGCATCTCCGGCCGGATGGTATTAAAAGGCTGTTGGGCGAAATCCATGAGTAAGGATCACAGCAAGGAATCATGTAGCTTCTCGAACCCTAGTAGGAAGCGCGGGCAGATTTTGCGGCCGGCGGCGTTCTTACGTCACGAGAACACACAGTGCGGCATTGTGAAGTGTCAATTCTTAGCGAAAGCGAGCGCGCGATGCCCGGCACATGAGCTCCGACCTATCTGGCGGCATGGCCTTTCTTGTCTTTGGGGACTTGGCCTTCAGGGCCTTTTAAAGCAGCCCGGTGGCTTCAAGTGGATATTAGTTATGGTCGACCAAGTTCTCCAAGTGGATCGAGTATCTCCCTCACAGTGCGGCCTTGACCAATACAAAGCGCGTCGAGATGTTGGATGAAGGTGGTCCATCGTTTGGCATCCCAACTCCATCATTCGTCTAGGCGGCACATTTCTGAGGCGATCATTTTGGGATTATTGCGAGGACAAAGGCATCGGGTGAAATATATATGCATAAGCCCATCCTCGTGCTAAACGTGCAAGCGGCGAGCAAAGCGGCATGATATTAGAAGCATTGCGGGCGACTCTTCGGCGGATGGGAAATACCACGGTCGATGGCTTAAAAGAGTTACTGCTTGCCGTTATGGGGACTCGAACTCAACCTAGCGGTCACGGTGTTTCCCCATACTTCATGGTGTTTGGATCGAGGAAAGCGTTCTCCTCGGCCGACATGTCGCCTTCCGTTCCCCTCGTGTATGAGAATTATAATGAAGAAACGGACGCTACTCGAGAAGATGAGCTTGTCGGCTCGAGGGGACCGCTAACGTCTTTGCTTGGCGGAGCAGCTAAATACCTTGAGGCGTTCAAAGATATTACAATCGCAATATGCGTGGAAGAGCCTTTCTGCGGTTGGCGACTTTGGTCCTTGAAGAAGGGAGGCAAAGGCGTACACAAAAATTTGGGATCTCATTGGGAAGGCCCTTTCAAAGTTAAAAAGGGCTACCGGGGCGGGGGCATCTTAGGTTGATGACCATGGAAGATGTCGGCGTCCCCAACTCCTGGAACATTTGAGCACTGCGGCGATTTTCCGTAATCTCGGGGACTCACGTAAGCCGGCTTATATCGTTTCTTACTTTCTGTACTGCATATTAATAAAGTTTTATTGGAGTATGTTGACATGGTTATATTTTCCTTTGGCCAGGCGTAATAATTTATCTCCATGCTCGACTACACTCTTAAGTCAACGGACCCCTAGAGCCTCTACGTACTTGGTTAGTTTCGCGATGTATGTGTGGCGGTGTACTCCCCGCATAGGCCCGGTAGCGGATGACTCCTTACCGTAGTCGAGCGACCCAATAGCTTGCACGAGCATCGCGTCTCCTTCGCTGCTGGCTATCTTGGGCGGTAAGGCTAGGGCTGGCGTCTACCATAAGTGACCCCTTCTGCGTCTTGGGTCTACACTTCGCCGTCTACCATAATCGTATGCATGCTAAAATGATTGTGAGATAAAAACAAAGTATTAAGCTAATTCGCCACCCACATCCGAGGCGTGGCTCGGCTAAAAATCTCAAGTGTTTTTTGTTTTTTTTCACTAAGCTTTTTTCTTGCTACGGCCAAAAGAAATAAAAGTATCATGCAGGGGCAACTTCACCCGGACTTTACCTTTCAACGGCTCACGGGGAGTGGATTCATCTCATCGGCAAGTGTTGTCGCCGCCTGTCCGCCGCCTCTCCGCGGAGTTTAAGCGCACCCGCCTCCGAGTCGTCGATTCGTAGCCGGGGTGTGGCCCGAAAGCGCACATCGGGATGATGGGAGGCGGCGCCACCGCCCCGAGCGTGTCGAGCCGTGTCACGAGTGGCTGGCGGGGTGAACTCCATGAGGTTTTGCCGGGGCAGCGCCCGCGCTGCCGTTGCTCCATGTTGCGAAACGTCGGTCGGCGCTCCCTCAGGTTGGCCCGCCAACCCCGGCGTAGCCATGGATAGGCGTCGAGGACTTGGCCGAGCACCTTGCGGGGAGACTTTGTGTGCGATTCCTCCATAGAGCACATTCCTCCATGGAGTACACGCAGCGTCGTACGCCAAATATATACGGTAAGATTAGCACCAATCGTTCAAATACTTTTTTGGCGGTGGTATTCCTCTACCGGCATAAGTGTATACCATCACGATCGGCGGTGGTATTCGGGAGCTCCTCGGCGCACCTCGGCCGTCGGTACGGTTAAGCCATCCGCGAGGCTAGCGCTGCGAGGGTTTTTCAATGGGCGCTTCATGCTCTGCAAAAAAGTATCCGCGAAGCCGGCATTTTCATTAATTTTAACACTAACCATTCTTGCAAGATGTCTTGGTCGACTTTTCAAGTAATCATTGCACATACAGTATTTGGGTTTGGGCCTCATGGCGTGCCAGCTGCTCTGGCTTGATGAGTTCCACGCGCTCCTCCTCCGGTAACTTGCGGTGGCGGCAAAAGTCATGGCGTCCCTCTTCGAGGCCTACCCTCCACGGCAACCCGAGGCCGGCTTAGCGATCGGGCAGGTTCGCTCAACCTCAAGACTTCACGCTCGGCGGTGCCACCCTTTCACACGTACAAAACGCGGCCAGCGTGCGTCGCCCGTTCAACCAGCGAGGCGGTCCTCTCGGCCTGCGAGCACAGCTCGCTCCTCGGCAAGGCAGTCGGCGCTCACGGGAGAAGCTCATCGCTTTGCGGCCTCAAAGGCGCCACAGCGCGCTCAAGCTCTTCAGCGCGGATGGCGGATTTCACCGTTCGAGATATGCTACACAACAACATGCAATCCACCCGGGATGTCTATGGCGGGGATCCCTTATACAAAACAAGGTGGTCCCGTACTTCTGGCGCGGTGGTGGCTCCCTCCTCTACTTGGCGGGCTATGCGGGATTGGGCTCGTCCTCCTCCTGCGACTTCGGGCCGGTCTGTTCCAGGGCACTGGAGCCTCGGCGACTTACGTACCCGGCCGTCGCCTCCTCCATCTCTTGATCCTCATCCAAGATTTGGATGTCGTCGAGGGGATTGGGGCCGGATGACCCGCGGACGCGGCCTCGGGTCACCGGCACCAGCGGCTGCAGCGGCGTCTTCGGCGCTCACGGTGCACACACGGTGCCTGCCATCTCTTCTGCGGCTCCTCCGGTCTTTGGGCGTCTTGAACCGCCCGCGTCCGGCTCGGGGACTCCCGCGAGGCTGCTTGTAGGTGCGGCTGGCTCGTCTTCTTTGTGTAGGGCGTCTGCGGCGGCCGGCATCTACCGGGGCTCGGCAGCCGGGCCCCCACTGCACCAAGAACATAATTGACACATACATACTCCCTCCGTCCCAAAAATAAATAGCGTTTTTCGCTTCCCGAGAAACATCTATACGGCAATTATATATTAAAATAGGATTAATATTTATATTACATAATTAGTATCATTGGAAAGATCTTTTGATCTAGTTTTTTTAACAAATTTATTTGGAGATTTAAATCTTCTACGTATTGTCTACAAATCGGGTCAAACTTGTGACGAAACCCAAAGCGTCGTTTATTTTTGGGGCCGGAGGGGGAGTACACCGATAATATTAGCGATCATGCCGGCGGTAAGTGTACTTACACACACATGGCAAAGCGCGCGAGACCCACGGAGAAGGCGACCTCGGGCTACCACCACTACTTTACGGCCTCCTCCCTTTCCGTGGCGCCCGCACCGTCCGCAGGTGTGGCGGTGGCGCCCGCCAGTAGATCAACTTCGAACAATGCGGTGTTCTATCTCCCACGAGGTTCTTTGCACTCAACAGCGTGGCCTTTCGGTCGATGTATCCTTACTCGGGGGCCGGATAACACTTTCGAAGGATACTTACAAAGGCGGTTGACTCAACAAAGGCTTGGAGTTCTTCATCGGCAAGAAAATCATCATCATACTGAGAGGCTGTCCGCGGCAGGCGGCCCGTCTTGTCACCTTGCGGGCGACCTCCGGTTCCGGCGGAGCTCTCCGGAAGGGGCGCTTGCTTATGAGAAAGCGAGCACTCTCGCGGCGCTACCCCGGGCGCCTCGGTCTCTTGGCTGGCGGAGCGCGAGAGGGCTGGCCGGCGTTCACGGGCGCGGGACGCGTGAAAGCGGCACGGCGACCTCCTCGGGTGGCAGGCTGAAAGTACGGCTGCGTGTCATCACATGGATCTGCGGCAATCATGCGGCGATAAGGGCCGATTTGCAATCTATAGTGGTACACAACAACATAATTTGGACTACACTCACCCGGCGGTGGCGGGTTCCGGCCTTGAGAAGGTGGGCACGCGTCGCTTGCGGTCGTCGCGGTACCGGCCGTCGGCGAGATCTTCGCTACCGTTCACGGACCTCGGACGGCAGCGAAACTCGCCAGACTTCGCGGGTGGGATCATTCGGCCGGTGTCTTGGAAACCGGGGGTGATCCCTCACGCTTGAGTGGGCTAGGTCGGCGCTCCACGAACCGCGTGAGCAAAGGTGATCGCGTCCACATCGCGAGTCATTCATCATCGCGCCGGAGCTCCCTCACCGCAGCGGCATGTCGGCGGCGGAGGGCTCTTCATTCCGGCTTGCGATCTCTCCGGGACGCGGGTGGGATCGGCGGAATTGGCACATCCGGCTGCGGCGAGGTAAAAACCACCGGGTGTACCCGGCGAGGAACGATTCGTTGGCGGCGGTGTCGGCGAGCGGCTTGCCGGTTGCTCGGGAGTTTCTAAAACACGCCAGCGGCTACGCGTGATCGAATCCCCCTTCATCCCAACATAGAAGAAGTACTTCTACAAGCTAAGGTTGGGGAGAATCGCAGAGCAACACTCACAAAGCGTGATGAAGGCGGCAATGTCAAGGATGGCGTTCGATTGGCGGATGGTAGTGGAGGCTGTAGAGCACCCGGGGAGCTCAGCGAGGCGGAGTGCGCCCGGCATCCCGAATCCAGCGCCCGAAGTGGCTCTCGAGGACCACCACTACATCCGTCTGCGGCGCCAGGTGCGGCTCCGCCTCCGGCACCCTCCAGCCGGCGATGACCCTCTCCGTGAGCAGCGGGCATCCACCCGGCTCCCTCAGCTTGTCGCCTCGGTGGGCCGAAGAGCACGGCCATTCCCTATCCATCGGGATTATGGGGTCGCCGCGCGCTGGCGGCTGCAGGCTCTCCGTGGCGTCCAGCGGCGGCGGCACCTCCGCGTCGGCGGCAACTCCGCTGCGCCCTCCGGCAGCGCTGCACCCGCGGCCGGCGACCTCGCGAGCATGGCGGTCCATCCCACCTCAACGGTTCTACACTCCAAGAAAATGAAGCGAGTATTGGCAACCAGTCGAACAAAATCCATGCCCAAATCGATTGCATCGGGGGCTAAATGACGGCGCATCCGCAGATCTACAAGGTACTTACCTCTTCGCACTTTCGGTGGTAGGGCGTCGGTGAAGAAAAGCGTAACTGCGCGCGCGGCCACGTAAACCCTAGCCGGTGCCCTTGTAGCGGGGAGGAAGATGAAGGACTCAAGAAGAGGAAGAAGGCGACGAGGTAGGGATCGAGGGGCATTGAATCTTGATATTTATATCACGACGCCCCTAGGGTTGATGCATGGGCAACCATGCTGGCATTTCGAGCCAGCGCCTCCTCATTTCCGGGTTGATGCGTGCGTGAGCTGGCGGCGTCGATTCTCATCATTACCCCTTTCGAGGAAGCGTGCAGCGTTGTGGCGTACCAGCGTCCTATCTCCGATTCTTATTCTTGCACCCGATTTCCCCTACATGATGCAGGATATTAATTGACGAGATATCTTGCCCTTCACCCAAGGGAGGCTGGCGGCCCTATCTTTCTTGGCGAAGCTTCCTTGGAAGCGGGGCTATCCGGATCTCTACACGGCTGGATATTCTTTGGGTTGCTTTATGCGTACCTCGACTCATGCATGGTCCATAGGCACCATATGTCGGGCGGACATCTTTGTACTCGGGGACTCTGGCGTGCTCTCCACCTTGGGTTTGGTTTATCTTGCCCGGTTGGGTTTCCAGATTACTCGGGGACTTTTTCACATCTTTTTCTTGACCCTAAGCGATGCGTGATTACTCACCTACTCCTAGGCTCGGGGGACTAAGTGGGCACACTTCACCTATGGTGAATGGTGCTCAATTTTTTGAGTACTTAAATTTTTCGAGTGTTTTATCCACTACGTGGGCGCATAGCGAGAAAGAAAAAAGATTTTTCATTGGAGCACCCGGCATCGGAGGCCCGGACTCGTCAAGACTAGGCGAGTGGAAGCAAGGAAAGAAGCTACAGGAAAACAAGTAGGCGTCGAGGCTGTCCCCAGGGCTGATCGGCGTTCACTAGTGCAGTGGTCGACCGGTATGATGCTGATGCGACAACACCTCCCAGATGTCCGAAGCGTCAAGACTCTTACACACGCAGCATCACGGCGTGCTGGGGGACTAGGCGTAGGGGGATAAACCCCTATCCCCTCACGGGGTCACTTTGGTTAGGCCTCTCGGCAGGCTAGGCCGGGGCGCCGGATTGAAGCCCTTGGCGATAGAAGGCCAGAGATTATGGGAGATTCTGGCCTAAACTTAAACCAAGATAGTTTCCTAGTATAGTTGATCGTAATCACTATACACTTTCCTATTATAACCCGTCCGGGGATTAGCTCTTGTGGGGCCGGTCCGACTTGTAACCTGCTCCTCCGGACTATATAAGGAGGAGGCGGGGATCCCCAGAGGGCGGATAATTCTCAATCAATCAATACAACTAAGCGAGCGTAGGTTTTTCGCCATCAAAGCGGCGAACCTAAGGTAAAACCGTGTGTTTTCGCCTTGGCTTACCGTTACGCGCGTCTAGATTAACCGTCTCCGCGCATCCTAACGCTCAATCTACTGGCCCGGGCATACCCCTGCTAGACTATCATGCCCGATAAACCCGGCGGCGGTGGGCACACTTCACCTATGGTGAATCGTGCTCATTTTCATTTTTTTAACTATTATTTTGGTGTAATTCCACTCTACATGGGCACACTTCGCCCGAAAGAAAAGATTTTTTCATTGGAGCACCTAGCATCGTGGCGAGGCGGATTAAGTCAAGACTAGACTGGTCGGAAGCAATGGAAAAGAAGCTACGGGAATCTGCGGCGGTGGTGGCGGCTCCCGGGCTAGTCGGCGTTTAACTAGTGCAGTTGACACCACATGAAGGCCCCGGTTGACAACACCTCCCGATGATCGGACGTCGAGACTCTTTTCACCTACAGCACCACAGTGCTTTCGGGGACTATTCAAATGTGGGGGGATAAACCCTTATCCCCTCACGGGGTCGCCGGGTTAGGCCTCTCGGGGCGGCCGGAACCCGGGCGAAGCCCCTTGGCTAGAAGACCGCAATTGGTCGAGATCCGGCCCTAAACTGTAGTCGCCAAGATAGTTTCCTAGTATAGCTCTATCGTAATCACTACATACTTTCCTATTGTAACCCGTCGGGGATAGATCTTGTCGCCGCCGGATCCAGACCTGTACCCACTGCTCCGGACTATATAAGGTGGCGAGGATCCGAGGACATGATATTCACAATCAATCAATACAAACTAAAAAGCGGGGCGTAGGTTTCGCCATCAAAGGAAGCGGTAGAACTGGGTAAAACCGTGTGTTTGTCGCCGCTCAGATTACGCTGCGTCTCCAGATTAGCCGTCTAAAAGCACCTCTACGGCTCAACCTACTAGCCCGGGCATACCCACGCTAGACTATCACCGATAAACCCAGAGCGGCCCGGCTGGCTGGCATGTAGGCGGTCCCGAGGCGGCCCGGCCGGGTACCAGCGGGAGGAAGGGGCGGGCTTTGGCGTGGGGCCGCATAATGGAAAGACTTCAAAGGGGGCCGCCCTGCCGGCTTATCCCACCCTAAATTGGGCGGTTTTGCTAGAGTTGGGCCAGGTAAAGTAAGAAGAGGAATGGGGAGGCCGACTGGGCGGTTCGGGTGATAAGGAGGAAGAAATAGTTAGAGAAATAAATAAAATCTTTCTCTTTTCTTTTTTAATTTCAACTTCAACTCAAAAAGCTATGAACTCTTTTCAACTTTAAAATCAAGCAAACAATACAAAAAAATCACGGTGACATGAATGCACCAACATGTCTCTAGCCTTATATTTGATTTTTATTTTTATTTTATAAAATTTATTATTTCTCCTATATTGACAAGGCATAAAATGCATAATTAATCAAATTTAAACTATTTTCAAAAATTGGAAATTTCGGTTATTTACATCAATGGCGGTTGAAACCAACCTAGGAAGCAAAGAGGCCGTGGGGGGCCCTTGAAACGCCGCAGCAACTGCTTGCTAGGTGGGCCCGGCAGCGTCATGTCCTCACAATTGTGTCTTCTATAATGTTCTTGCGTGGGTTCCAAGTTGGATTACTTTGTGGATACGTCTTTTTATGTCGTAGGGGCTTGCAAACTCTTGAAGTTTTCTGTTTTAATCCTTGAAAATATATAAACCACAAAACTTCGTAGAATTATGTCGATCAAGCCCCTATACTATGTTAATATTCATTTTAAGCCCTTATTTTTTAGTTTAAAAATTTTCTATATTTTTCGGCTATAAGATATACCCGGTCGACACAAGATTTTTTGATGAAATTCCAAGATTTCCTCTAAACAAGTGCTACTTTGAGGCCTATGACAAGTGATTCTTAGAAAAACACTCTAATAGTCCACTTGTTGAATTTAGGTTCTTGTCATGAACGAGGTGGAGCATAAAGTGGCTAGATGGGCACGACTGGCCGTGGCCCCATGCGGCGAGGAAGGGCCGGGGGCTTGTGGCATAAAGAGGCGCCCCCTTAAGCCGCCGCCTTCCTCTCCCGTCAGGATTCACGAGTTTGCTTCATATTCAAGTTAGGATTATCTTAGGTAATTTTTTGGTGTGCAAGGGGATATCTCATCTATAAGGGAGACCCTTATTAGGAAAGAATAAGTTAGGGATATGCTTTGTAAAAAGGTATTAGATGATATAAAACCTTATAGAGATTACTTAGATTACAAGTCCCACTAGTCGGGCTATATAAGCAAGAGGCATGTAATCTCTAGGGGATAAGCAAGCAAATAAAAAATATCTTGACTCTCCAACTCTCGGCGCCGCCGCCGCAGCCCCTACTTGCGCCCTCGCCCGTCGCCGCCGCGCCCAGCGCCAGGTGGCACGCAGGCCCGGCCGTCGCCTCCCAGGCGGCTCCTCCCTCCTTCCCATTGATCGGCTGCTCGCTGCGTAGCGCCGCGTAGGCTGCAGCCCGATGCGCCTTCTCCGAGCCTGAGTCGAGCGAGCGAACACATGTCAATTCGGCCCAATCTAGAATCGGCGGTAGTATCCGGAGACCGGGGGCGATTCCCACCACCCATGGCCAGAGATCACGAGGGAGTTCAGCAGCGGCGAAGGGCTCCTCGGCGTCGGTTGTGCCGGGATCGACAAAGCGCTTCGGCGACATGGAGGGACGCCTCCGTCGTATGGAGCAGCGCCTACACCGCCTCGAGGATTCCTGCCGTCGCGTCGACCACGCGGCCCGGAGGGCGGCCCGCGCGATAGCCGCCCGACGCGGCGCGAGGGCGGCCGGCGCCGCCCCCTCCCGCCTCGGACCTCGGCGTCGGCTCCGAGCCATGCTATCCTCCGGCGAGGGAGGCGGATGGCCCTATGCGTGGCGCTTGCCGGCCGTCATCGGCGTCATCACGGAGCGACACGCGGCCGGCTGCCCTCTCCTCTCTCGGAAACCCACTGCGGCCAGCGCGGGGACTCTCCGCGAGATGGCGTCACCGCTGGCGCCCCACTGCTCCGGTCCCACTCGTCCGCGCCACCGCGGCGCTCATGCCGTCGCTGCCAGCGGCATTGCACCCTCCCGCTTCGTCCGCGGGCCTACAAGTCGAGGGAGTTCGGCGGCACGCAGGCGACCCGAGCCTCTAGATTCATAGTGGAGCTCTTCGCCGAGCTCAGCGGACATCGACGGGACTACTACGTGAGTTCCGTGCCTTCCACCTCACGGTCTTCTGCTGCGATGCAGGTACATCGACCTATCAAGAAGAAGTCCAGCTCGAGTGGGGCCGAGTTCACCGGCGCCCTCGACATCCGCCGGTCCAGCCCGACACCTCGGCGCCATGGCGGCATCGCAGCGCCGCCCTCCAGGGGGCAAGTTGGGCGACTACATCGGCGCCCTACCGAGGGTCTATGCATCATGCATGGATTTTTGAGGGGACAGCGCCACGCGTGTCGAGCCTCTTACGTCGAAGGCTTACGCACCTCGGCTGCGGGGCCGGCACTTTCGAGTGGTTCGAGCCCGTTCGATGGAGGAGCCATCGACCTCGCCCGCCCGATACAGCGGCAACGGCCGGATGGCGCCGGGGCGGCGCCCGGCACCGCGGCCCTGGCCTTTAGCCAGAGCCACCGCGAGCACCGGCAACATCGGCAGCGACATTACATGGCGCCACGGTTGATCGCATACCGGGGCCGGCAGCGTCTAGCTGTTGCTATGGATGACCTCGGCGGCGGCGTCCGAGCGACATGATCACGGGCTACACCTGGCCTGGCGACCAACAAGGGGCTTGGGATCATCTCCCACTCCATCGAGCTCACAGACTCTGGCGCCCCAGTGGAGCTCCACTATGGCATTGTGATACTTCCACGCTACTACATCCCCGCCGCCTCGAGCTTCTCGGGGACTTCATGATGGGGAGAGCGTCCCATTTGCATGGCGTAGCGTGGGCTTCCACCTCCCCAATCACCCCAGGAGGATCGAGGTGTTCCCGGCATACGTCCTCCTCAGCCGGGCATGCCCGGCGGCGGTCGGGGTGCCACCGTCCTCCTCTTCGACAACAACGGCGACATCTTCTTCCGCGTTGGGAGCGTCACATCGTCGGTGCGGCATGGGCCTTGAGATCGAATTTGGGGCCCGTGAAACGCGCCCGGCGACCTCCTCTCACGGTTTGCCTCCCTCGACTTCACCTCCTCCGCCGCCAACATCGATCCGTCCGTCCTCTTTGCGATTGACTCCATGCTAAGGTGGCGATCGCAGAGCCCGACCTACACCTACCGTCTCCTCGCCCAGACCCACTAGATGATGGTTGTCGGGGACCCTCGACGCCTCAGGTCATGCGTCGTGCATGGAAGCGGGCGTCCTCGTCGCGGCCCGGTGAGCTTCAAGTTCAGCATCTACTTTGGCGACCTCCACCGCGACTTAGCCGCCCGACAGGATGCGATATACGCAGCGGCGACAACGACAAAGTCGCGGTTCTCGTCTTCGCCGGGCACAGGTGGTCACCTCTCCGTCGGGCTGCCTTACGCCCCTCGCATTGTTGGTTGGTTGAACGCGTGGGCCAGCGCCCGCCTCGTCGAGCGGTGGGGAGATGTCATGAACTAGAATTGGCGCCAGTATAAATGGGCTTTGTTACGGCAGCCGCCCGGCGAAGGGGGCGGGAGTCTTGTAGCGCAGGGCGGCGCCCCTTGCGCCCGTAGCCTTCCCTCTCCCGTCACGGTCACGAGTTTGCTTCATATTCAAGTTAGGATTATCTTAGGTAATTTTTGGTGTGCAAGGGGATATCTCATCTATAAGGGAGACCCTTATTAGGAAAAGAATAAGTTAGGATATGCTTATAAAAAGGTATTCCCGATGATTATAAAGGAAACCTTATAGAGATTACTTAGATTACAAGTCCACTAATTCGGGCTATATAAGCAAGAGGCATGTAATCTCTAGGGGATAAGCAAGCAAATAAAAAATATCTTCAGCTCTCAACTCTCGTCGCCCCGCACTCCCCACCCCTTGCCCCTACGCGCCGCCCGACGCCCGCCGGCCGCCGCGTGGCGTTATATGCGACCATCCGCCCGCTCCCCCTCCGGCGGCTCCTCCTCCTTCCCGTTGATCAAGCTGCTTTGCTTTCGTCGCCAGCCCGGCTGCCGACCCGTCTGCCTTCTCCAAAGCCTGCGTCGGAACAGCGAACACGTGTCAATTCGGCCCAATCTGGCGAGAATCGGCCGATTCTCTAAGTGAGCATTTGATTCCACAACCATGAAAAAATCTAGCTCGATTCTATAAGGTTCAAAACTTCTCTTTGTTTTGAGTTCGGCGAAATGAAACACCGGCCATCCTAACACTATGTAAAAAAGGCTAATAACGCCCGGTCTTGAGGCAGCGTCGCTAATAACGAGCATCATACGTGTTGTGACATTCTTGGCCAGCGGCGGCTTGTCGGTCGTCGGTAAAGCGTCGGATGGTCCCACCGGGACCAATCTGGCGTCTGTAATAGAAGGTCATTCTGAACCGTGTTCATGTAGCAGCGTCTGTTTTTTCTTAATCCGGAGCCGCGTTTTCGTTGGCTTGGTCATAGGCAGCGACTCACTGCGGGGCGGCTTTTGAAACCGAAAGTGTCTGCGAGGATTCCAACGTATCTCCGGAACACGCGCGTTTCATCACCGCCGCATTTGAGCCCGATCAGCGTGGATGCAACCCCCTAATTGGGGCAGCGTTTTTGCTTCACAGACACCTTTCCGGTACGCCCGTGCGTGCAGATTCACCGAAATTATTCTGGGGCGTCGCGTTGATTCCGCAGGACTTCAGCGTGGTCGAGAACCGTCCAGGTGTTAGCTTGACAGAATGCAGGGCAGCGTCTTGCGGAATGCGGCGCTTGGGCATACAAATGTCTATAGCGGTCACTTAAATTAAAGTCGGCGTTTATTTTGGGGCGAGTTGTGTTAGGAGGGTAATACGTACATATGTAACCACCTCTGACAGCATTTATTTCCGGGAGCGAGTTGTGTTAGCGATTAATACGTACATGTCAGCGAGGCACTCACCAAACCCAGCGTTTATTTTTAAACTGAGTTGTGTTAGCGGTGTCTGTACATGTCGCCTTCCACCTCTGCGGCCAGCGTTTATTTTTGGGGCGAGATGTGTTAGCGGGTGTACGTACATGTACTTAACCCTTCTGCGACAGCGCGATCATTCTGAGGCGTGTGTTGTCACCATTTGTCTATAAGCTGTCGCATCGATATTACGGTCGTCTTTTAATTTCTTCTTCCGTAGTCCACGCAGTGTATCGTGGTGTCACGGCGTTGCAGAGACACATGTCGATGGCGACGGCTTCGGCGGTGCATCGACGCATGTATTTGTCTCGGAGTCTTACGGTCGCCCGTCACTGCCGAGGAGGCGATGGATGTTGACAGCGTGCATACTATAGGCGGGCCCGAATTTGCATTTGGGCTGCATCCGGTTTTTGAATGGGCCTCAGCGCTCCGAGAAGCCGGCCTAGCCAGGGCTGAATTTGGACTGCATGTTAGGCCCGTTCTCTTGTGAGCCTAGCGAAATTTGGGCGTTTTCATCTGCGTGGGATTATAACAACTGCGGAACATATTATTATTTATATTATATATATAATGCGTTGCCACACACTTGAATGGTGGTGGCGACGCTGCGAAGGGGTGTGAGCGCGGCAGCTATATCTTGTTGATGATTGATTTGCTCATTTCATTTTGCTATATTTGGATCGCCTCCTTGGTGTCGGTTATGCTGGGAACTTTCTGGCCAGCGAGCTCCAAGTTGGAGATTGTTCCTCTGTTGGATCTTGTGGCTGGAGGATCTCAAGTATCGACATCACGGAAGCGGCATAGTTTCTCGGTTGAATGGAGGCTAGGGTTTTCCGTCTCAAAATAATTGCCGCGTCTCGCATGGATAAGTCAAACCTTCTAACTTTGACCACATGTATAGAAAAAAATAATCATGTTTACCGTAATGTAACAACATCATTAGATTGATATTACGGAACATACTTTAGTAATAGATTTATTTGGATATCTAAGTATAGATATTATTTTCTATATATTTGGTCAAAATTAAGTAAAGTTTGACTTCTCAAAAGTCAGATGTGCAATTATTTTTTTGAGCGGAGGGCATGCTTCCCAAAACAGCAATCTCAACCCCGTTGAATCAACTGAGATCAGCGATTACTTTGGCTCTTGGGCTTGTCGCTGGTTTGGGCTGCTTTGTTGGGCTCCAAATTCATCCCTCCATGTGGAAGGATAGCCCAACAAAATACTGTTCCTAATATTACACAAACTCACAAAGGCGAGGCTTTTTGCCTTGCTTCATTTCATTGTAATCCAATCCACAAGCATCGCAAATTCAGCATAAGGTAGCCTCACGGTTTTGCGATTACTTTGTCTCGAGTGTGGGGAAACAAAAAAAAGCCCTTAGAATGACCCTTCCATTCAGTCTTGCTTCTTAGCCATGAAAAACAAATCGATTCCGCGAGAATGCATTGACAACACTAGCCTTCACACAACCAAAGTAATCACTAGTTCACTACGGATGTGTACATAAAGAAATCAGTTCCAAACCACAAGCAATCATCTTGGCGGCAAAGTTTCAATAAACCATAAAAAGCGCACTATCAGCGAAATTGCGGCGGAGGTGCCATGAGTAAACAAAGCAAGTTCTGTCATTGGTCTTATGAAGTCGGCATCTCAATTTTTAAAATATGACAAAGAAAAATACTTACAAGCTAGGCGTTCATGAGTAGAAGTTCCATCCATTGTAAACTTCTGGACAATGTACAAAATATGACACAAAAGAGTTTTTACAAGCCATGTGAGGTCGTAATGCTCGGTCACACACAAAGCGCATGCTCATAAAGATCAACAATACTCTATCATGCATATCCACGAGTGCTTGCGACAGTCAAGGAAGAGAGCGGCACAAGGCAAAAATGTTACTTTTATGTCCTTGGGCGCTAAACATTAGTTTTCGGTTTACGCTATTTGTCCATCCACATATTCGTCGCATTTGGCATGCATCGAAATTCTATTTTTCTCCAGAACTTTGGCGTTTTTCAATAAAGAGTTGACAAATTCCACATCTCAATTCTGCCCTTGTAATCTAACGATTACCGGTTTCTTAAGGTGGCTTTGAAGACAATCAAGATGATCAAGGGCATAATGATACTTCCACCCTTTTTGACGGCCTTCAAAGAGACACGCAAAATGAAACAAACAAAAAATGTAAAATTTGAACACACACAAAACATAGTGACAACAATTGCACATTTGACTAAATGAACTTTTATTCGGACATAATTACATTACACATAAAACAAGAATTCAATTCATAAATATCCAAGAAATATCAGCTACATTTGGCGTGTAAAAAATCTCATCAAGCAATATAAACTAGAAACTAAATATTGGAATGTAAGGTACATATAAATTTTTTATCAAATATTGAGTTACCTTCATAAAGAGCTTTTTTATAAGCCGAGAAACAATTGAAGACTAACAATATCATTAATGTCGAGGAGATGGCATGCACACCTTAAAAACTTTAGTTTCCCATTAGATATGGAGGAATAGACATCGCAAAACAAAACTTTGGTTATCACATTATCTTGACATAATGTATAAATAATAAAGTAAATCAAAAATAGCGGCATGGTGTGAACTTACAAACTACACACCCTTACAAATACCAAACTTCGAATGTCGTAGGGCCGAATCGAGGGGACAAGCCCGAAGCTTTGGAGCCATTTTAGGGATCTGCGAGCGTTCAGCCCAGGAGGCTGGGGCTCAATATTATTAGAATGGGGGCGAGTAATGGTGGCGTTCAATGAATAGCTTTTCTAAAAGAGGAGCATCCTCAATCACCACTTCTTCGAGAATTTGCTTTCCGGACTGGATAAATCTTCGTCGGAAAGACCAAAAGCGACCTAAGTGTACAATTAGTTATGCGGATGCAAGAAAGTCCGACATTTACGGGCGGTGCCAAACTTTTTGTAGTATAGGGCATTTGGAGAAGCGTATGGAGCATTTGTCCCGATAGCCATGCATGCATTTGGATGGTAAGCTCTTTCATATTGGCGAAATATAAACTATCTAAATCGGCCGCGGAAACCCAGGTGAACTCATGGTGTAGTCTAGGTCCAGTCTATCATCGCGATGGTGAGGCGCCAAAGGGAGGGAGGATAACAGAAGTGGGCGGCGACTCACGGCACCCAAATATGAATCGTTCCAAAGCTCGAGATGCTCAAGGCTATCAGATTTAGGGGATTGAAGCCAGACCTACGTAGATCCCAGGATAGATGTCGTCTATTCTTTGCCAACCAAGGGACGGTACGCGAAAAAGGACCGAATGATTGGAGATGATTCGAGATACACGATCCGTCGGCGTCAAATATAGGCTAAGCTTAAACTGCTCTTGATGAAGCTTGATGTCGCCGTCGCGAGAGTTGGGAGATTCCGCCATAATAGAGGCGCCCGCAGGGTAGATAATACTTGCGTCTGGCGTGTCGATTAATTGTAGGAGGAGATGATGGTGGTGAGAATGGCGTCTGGAGGGGTTCTTTGATAAGATCGAAGCTAAGCCAGGCGGGGGTTTGAAAATTTGGTTTTGATGGATCACGGCGGATGACTTCGCCATTTCCGTGAACCTAGGTTCTTCATCTTTGGATCTATCTATTTGCGAGCTGATTGCGGCGTTTCTTTCTTGGCCGACTATAGTAAAGTAGTGCAGATACTAGGTTTTTTGCGGTGGCCGGCGATATTTTGGTTTGCAACATCGGTGAACGATGGCGTCCAGGTGTCGGACGCTAAGGTCGTTTGATTCTTAAGCGTATGAGGCCGCCGAGATAGAATTCCACGGCCAAGTTGGCGGTACTGAATTGTTCTAGCAAGGGCCGTCGGTATTGTTAGATCCCTCCCCACGCGGTAGTGGAGTTAGGATCTGGAACCGCAGAACAAGATGGTCCCATGGCCAACAAGTTCAATATAATAATATATACGTATTTTCGGTCTTTGTATCCGGCTATTGCCAGTGCGGCATATGTATGTGGTAATTGACAATTTAATGCGAACTACTAGCATCATATATTTTATCAAATTGAACTTAGCGGGTTATCGAGGGTTTGCATCGATCATCCGCATAGTTTTAATACTTAACCCAGCTAGATAGTACATCATCACCAAAGTAAGTCGAGCGGCATAAGATCGATCACCAAAAAGAAAA